>NIVC01003496.1:60147-85147 GCA_002269645.1 Macrostomum lignano
AGCTCTTTCGAGCTTGCTTGCCGCAGCCAATCAAGCTGAAAGCACGCACACAAGATCACCGGAAACGATTAAGGCAGCTGGAAAGCCAATGGGCGCGGTAAGCGCTTTTATCCAGAGGAACTACCTGCTGGAACCAGCCTGCCGTTCGAAAATCAGACTACTCAAGTAGTGCAAAAGAGTGCGAGCAACTACCGAGAAATCTAATTTTCGTAACCGCTCCTGTGCAGGTCCTGGCAATAGATGGTAGATAGCGAGAAAGAGCGAGCGAAGCGAGCTCTTTCGAGCTTGCTTGCCGCAGCCAATCAAGCTGAATGCACGCACACAAGATCACCGGAAACGATTAAGGCAGCTGGAAAGCCAATGGGCGCGGTAAGCGCTTTTATCCAGAGGAACTACCTGCTGGAACCAGCCTGCCGTTCGAAAATCAGACTACTCAAGTAGTGCAAAAGAGTGCGAGCAACTACCGAGAAATCTAATTTTCGTAACCGCTCCGGTGCAGGTCCTGGCAATAGATGGTAGATAGCGAGAAAGAGCGAGCGAAGCGAGCTCTTTCGAGCTTGCTTGCCGCAGCCAATCAAGCTGAAAGCACGCACACAAGATCACCGGAAACTACCAAGATAGATAGATAGGTAGATAGATAGATAGATAGATAGATAGATAGATAGTTAGATAGATAGATAGATAGATAGATAGATAGATAGATAGATAGATAGATAGATAGATAGATAGATAGATAGTTAGATAGATAGATAGATAGATAGATAGATAGATAGATAGATAGATAGATAGATAGATAGATAGATAGATAGATAGATAGATAGATATATAGATAGATAGATAGATAGATAGATAGATAGATAGATAGATAGATAGATAGATAGATAGATAGATAGATAGATAGATAGATAGATAGATAGATAGATAGATAGATAGATAGATAGATAGATAGATAGATAGATAGATAGATAGATAGATAGATAGATAGATAGATAGATAGATAGATAGATAGATAGATAGATAGATAGATAGATAGATAGATAGATAGATAGATAGATAGATAGATAGATAGATAGATAGATAGATAGATAGATAGATAGATAGATAGATAGATAGATAGATAGATAGATAGATAGATAGATAGATAGATAGATAGATAGATAGATAGATAGATAGATAGATAGATAGATAGATAGATAGATAGATAGATAGTTAGATAGATAGATAGATAGATAGATAGATAGATAGATAGATAGATAGATAGATAGATAGATAGATAGATAGATAGATAGATAGATAGATAGATAGATAGATAGATAGATAGATAGATAGATAGATAGATAGATAGATAGATAGATAGATAGATAGATAGATAGATAGATAGATAGATAGATAGATAGATAGATAGATAGATAGATAGATAGATAGATAGATAGATAGATAGATAGATAGATAGATAGATAGATAGATAGATAGATAGATAGATAGATAGATAGATAGATAGATAGATAGATAGATAGTAGATAGATAGATAGATAGATAGATAGATAGATAGATAGATAGATAGATAGATAGATAGATAGATAGATAGATAGATAGATAGATAGATAGATAGATAGATAGATAGATAGATAGATAGATAGATAGATAGATAGATAGATAGATAGATAGATAGATAGATAGATAGATAGATAGATAGATAGATAGATAGATAGATAGATAGATAGATAGATAGATAGATAGATAGATAGATAGATAGATAGATAGATAGATAGTAGATAGATAGATAGATAGATAGATAGGTAGATAGATAGATAGATAGATAGATAGATAGATAGATAGATAGATAGATAGATAGATAGATAGATAGATAGATAGATAGATAGATAGATAGATAGATAGATAGATAGATAGATAGATAGATAGATAGATAGATAGATAGATAGATAGATAGATAGATAGATAGATAGATAGATAGATAGATAGATAGATAGATAGATAGATAGATAGATAGATAGATAGATAGATAGATTGATTGATTGCTTGCTTGATCGATTGATTTTTTAGGATAAATCCATGGCTGAAACATACTACTTTCCTAGTGGCAATCAGTAGTTGGCTCGATTTTTGAAAGTTTCGCATATAGTGACAGGGACTAGGAAAGTTTTTTACATTTTTTTCTACGAAGTGCTGAAATTTGACGGCGTTTCTACATTTTGAATTTTTTATTTAATCAGCTGGCCAAACATTTATTGGCACATTGCAGTTGCAGTTTTGAGTTCATATCGCTGCTTCTACATGTAAGCGTTCTACCGGGCTAAGAGCACTAGCTTGTTTTTGAAACTGCCGACTATCTTTGCTATTTTATTATTGGACTGTGTCATTTCGGAAAATTTCCCAAGCTATAGATTCCACAAAAGATTCCTAAGGTGACATATTTTGCATTTATTTATTTACAGCTAATGGACAGGTATTTTGCATTAGTCTTTGATAATGCGCAGATCAAGCGTAGAGCTGCCACTGAACTGCACTCGGCCATAGACAATAAAGCCAATCAAAGCCACACTGCCACAGAACTGCACTCGGCCATAGACAATAAAGTCAATCAAAGCCACGCTGCCACAGAACTGCACTCGGCCATAGACAATAAAGCCAATCAAAGCCACGCTGCCACAGAACTGCACTCGGCCATAGACAATAAAGCCAATCAAAGCCACTGCCACAGAACTGCACTCGGCCATAGACAATAAAGCCAATCAAAGCCACGCTGCCACAGAACTGCACTCGGCCATAGACAATAAAGCCAATCAAAGCCACGCTGCCACAGAACTGCACTCGGCCATAGACAATAAAGCCAATCAAAGCCACTGCCACAGAACTGCACTCGGCCATAGACAATAAAGCCAATCAAGCCACTGCCACACAACTGCACTCGGCCATAGACAAGAAAGCCAATCAAAGCCACTGCCACAGAACTGCACTCGGCCATAGACAATAAAGTCAATCAAAGCCACTGCCACAGAACTGCACTCGGCCATAGACAATAAAGTCAATCAAAGCCACACTGCCACAGAAGTCAGAACTGCACTCGGCCATAGACAATAAAGTCAATCAAAGCCACGCTGCCACAGAACTGCACTCGGCCATAGACAATAAAGCCAATCAAAGCCACGCTGCCACAGAACTGCACTCGGCCATAGACAATAAAGCCAATCAAAGCCACTGCCACAGAACTGCACTCGGCCATAGACAATAAAGCCAATCAAAGCCACGCTGCCACAGAACTGCACTCGGCCATAGACAATAAAGCCAATCAAAGCCACGCTGCCACAGAACTGCACTCGGCCATAGAAAATAAAGCCAATCAAAGCCACTGCCACAGAACTGCACTCGGCCATAGACAATAAAGCCAATCAAAGCCACTGCCACAGAACTGCACTCGGCCATAGACAATAAAGTCAATCAAAGCCACTGCCACAGAACTGCACTCGGCCATAGACAATAAAGTCAATCAAAGCCACACTGCCACAGAAGTCAGAACTGCACTCGGCCATAGACAATAAAGTCAATCAAAGCCACGCTGCCACAGAACTGCACTCGGCCATAGACAATAAAGTCAATCAAAGCCACGCTGCCACAGAACTGCACTCGGCCATAGACAATAAAGTCAATCAAAGCCACGCTGCCACAGAACTGCACTCGGTCATAGACAACAAAGTCAATCAAGCTGATGAAATGCCATTTAAAAGGACAGTTCTCAATTCACTCATAAACTCACTCACTGCAAGTCAACCCGGCTTTCGAAGGCGCTTCCCCCTGGAAATCGAGTTAGAATTTCAAAGCAAGTTTTCTAGCCACAGAACTTTATTTGACCAGACTTAATATGCATAAGCTTTTAGTACATGTATCTTATAGTTAAACGCATTAATGAATAGAGATTTATACGTAACATGGCTTTGATTCCGAGACCGTATACGAGTAGTTCGAGTTCGAGTCAAGACTATGATTGAACATTTGAACTACCAAAAGTTAGCAGGCCAGCAAGCCTAAAAAAACCTCGGGTGATCCGTGTTATAGCCACCTTTCGGACAGGGCATTTAAATATTCGAACGTACGCCAATGATGTGAGTGAAGTACACGTACGTACAGGCCGACGGTTCAACTGGTGTAGCTAAGAAGCTAAATAATGACATATAGATAATACAGCCATACGTGATATTTTTAGTACAAACACAAACCAGTACTGAGGTACATGCGAGTAAAAAAATTAAATAAACCATTAGCAATCAAAACCTTGAAAGCGGGAAACTATTGAATTGCGGACGTACACGAAACCACTTTTCATTTTAGCATTATTATAGAAAGTGTCTTATGACACAATTACGTTAAAGTAGTTATATTCAGTGTATCAATTTCACTCCAGCTTCATTTCTCATCACATGTTTCCATCTTCTTTGGTTCATCGGGCGGCGAAGCATCATCCAAGTTTCCGGCCACCTCAACCTGCACAGTCTCCGTTTTCGGCAGCGACAGCTCCTTGGACTTCTGTTTCTCCGTGTCGACCGTCGTGGACTGCTCAGTGGAGCTTGCTGGCTTTCTCTTCTTAGCCAGATCAGACAGTCTGTAGCCAGATCAGACAGTCTGTAGCCAGATCAGACAGTCTGTAGCCAGATCAGACAGTCTGTAGCCAGATCAGACAGTCTGTAGCCAGATCAGACAGTCTGTAGCCATATCAGAAGTCTGTAGCCAGATCAGACAGTCTGTAGCCAGATCAGACAGTCTGTAGCCAGATCAGACAGTCTGTAGCCAGATCAGACAGTCTGTAGCCAGATCAGACAGTCTGTTAGCCAGATCAGAGCCAGATCAGACAGTCTGTTAGCCAGATCAGACAGTCTGTAGCCAGATCAGACAGTCTGTAGCTAGATCAGACAGTCTGTAGCCAGATCAGACAGTCTGTAGCCAGATCAGACAGTCTGTAGCCAGATCAGACAGTCTGTAGCCAGATCAGACAGTCTGTAGCCAGATCAGACAGTCTGTAGCCAGATCAGACAGTCTGTAGCCAGATCAGACAGTCTGTAGCCAGATCAGACAGTCTGTAGCCAGATCAGACAGTCTGTAGCCAGATCAGACAGTCTGTAGCCAGATCAGACAGTCTGTAGCCAGATCAGACAGTCTGTAGCCAGACCAGACAGTCTGTAGCCACACCTGACAGTCTATATTGGCTGAAGGAGCAGCCCGACATCCGCACAGCCCCTGATCACAAACTGGTGATCAGGGTGCCACGATGAGATTCCCACACACGATACAGAAACAAGCATTTAAGACATTCGCCTAACTTTTGTGCCCCAGCGTCAGTTGAGGGGGGGGACACTAGAAACGCTAAAGTATTAATTTGCATCATTCTTTATGACCTGTTAATCATGTGCAAAAGTGCGAAAAGTGCAAAAGTGCCATGATTGCGCAATTCTAGGCTGAACTGCTAGATAGATAGATAGATAGATAGATAGATAGATAGATAGATAGATAGATAGATAGATAGATAGATAGATAGATAGATAGATAGATAGATAGATAGATAGATAGATAGATAGATAGATAGATAGATAGATAGATAGATAGATAGATAGTTAGATAGATAGATAGATAGATAGATAGATAGATAGATAGATAGATAGTTAGATAGATAGATAGATAGATAGATAGATAGATAGATAGATAAATAGATAGATAGGTAGATAGATAGATGGGTAGATAAGTATGATGCAAAATTACTTAAAAAGAGCGTACGTGCAAAATGAGAGTTAAGAAAATTGAACCGGTTGAATCCAGTTGAAATTTTTCTTGAGCCGTCTAGAATTTTCTAACCAAAACAAACTAAAGATTGCTAAAGCTAAAACTGAGAATTCTCACAGCAGTATTGCATTAGAAGTGCAAAAACTTTCGTCAGAAGAGCGAGAGACACAGCAACTGCCATACCCTGCAGCGAAAAACCTAAAACTGAGGTTGGCGCGGCTGTACTGCTCTACAAACAAATGTCTGACGTGTGCATTAAACTGTACAGCTGAGTCCTTTCCCTTCCACACTCTACATTGTTCCGAAAGCCATGAAAACGGAGCAGACCCAGCAGTTGAGTACAGTTGAGCAGCTGAGCAACTATGAAAGCGAGATTTCTCACCCCTTATGCTGTTGTCATTGACAACCGTATAGACAGACTTTCTCTCTACCCTTTTCCATTGCTCAAGCACAGTCTGTAGGTGGAGCGGTGTCCCAGCAATCTCGTCTATAAATGTAAAGACATGCAATGCCCCTCTCTTTCTCATGGCTGAGAGCGCCAGAGGCCTGTGGAAAGTCGACCAAACGAGTCGAAGCTCTTTTTAGAGTTTCGATCCTCGCCACACCATCTCACAGATGGTCGACTGGAAGTGGGTCCTCTCCAGAAGGAGAAAAGCCCCTCTCTGCACCTGCGCTTACTTCGTCTACTGCTGCGGCTTTCAAGTCCGCGGCGTTGCAACCAGCAGCCACCCTCTCCGGCTGTCTCTCAACATCGGTTCCTGGGAAGGCGTTGTCCCAGCCTGTCAGGGGCTCCAAGGACGCTAGCGACCCCGCCATCACGCTGTGACCGCGTGCTTTGGGGTGTCCGGGAGCCCCGATCAACATCACGCAGGCTGGGGCAAAGTGCGCCCTGGGACCACAAAGCGGCTTTGTCTTACGGTTCGGCTTGGAGTGCCATGATTGCGCAATTCTAGGCTGAACTGCTAGGCTCCTTTTGTGGTCCGGGGATACTCGACAGACCCCCCATTGCCTTCCTTAAACTGCAACTCAATCAAGTTGTTGTTGAGAGACAGTCGGTAAGGTGCAACGAAAAGCGTACAGGTGCAAAGACGGATTTGGGCTCTTGCCTTCTGGCGAGGACTCTAATGAATCTATGAGGGGACGCATTGAGGCTGGGCATCTGGGTAGTAGATCGTAGATAGATAGATAGATAGATAGATAGATAGATAGATAGATAGATAGATAGATAGATAGATAGATAGATAGATAGATAGATAGATAGTTAGATAGATAGATAGATAGATAGATAGATAGATAGATAGATAGATAGATAGATAGATAGATAGATAGATAGATAGATAGATAGATAGATAGATAGATAGATAGATAGATAGATAGATAGATAGATAGATAGATAGATAGGTAGATAGATAGATAGATAGATAGATAGATAGATAGATAGATAGATAGATAGATAGATAGATAGTTAGATAGATAGATAGATAGATAGATAGATAGATAGATAGATAGATAGATAGATAGATAGATAGATAGATAGATAGATAGATAGATAGATAGATAGATAGATAGATAGATAGATAGATAGGTAGATAGATAGATAGATAGATAGATAGATAGACAGATAGATAGATAGATAGATAGATAGATAGATAGATAGATAGATAGATAGATAGATAGATAGATAGATAGATAGATAGATAGATAGATAGATAGATAGATAGATAGATAGATAGATAGATAGATAGATAGATAGATAGATAGATAGATAGATAGATAGATAGATAGATAGATAGTAGATAGATAGATAGATAGATAGATAGATAGATAGATAGATAGATAGATAGATAGATAGATAGATAGATAGATAGATAGATAGATAGATATATAGATAGATAGATAGATAGATAGATAGATAGATAGATAGATAGATAGATAGATAGATAGATAGATAGATAGATAGATAGATAGATAGATAGATAGATAGATAGATAGATAGATAGTTAGATAGATAGATAGATAGATAGATAGATAGATAGATAGATAGATAGATAGATAGATAGATAGATAGATAGATAGATAGATAGATAGATAGATAGATAGATAGATAGATAGATAGATAGATAGATAGATAGATAGGTAGATAGATAGATAGATAGATAGATAGATAGATAGATAGATAGATAGATAGATAGATAGATAGATAGATAGATAGATAGATAGATAGATAGATAGATAGATAGATAGATAGATAGATAGATAGATAGATAGATAGATAGATAGATAGTTAGATAGATAGATAGATAGATAGATAGATAGATAGATAGATAGATAGATAGATAGATAGATAGATAGATAGATAGATAGATAGATAGATATATAGATAGATAGATAGATAGATAGATAGATAGATAGATAGATAGATAGATAGATAGATAGTTAGATAGATAGATAGATAGATAGATAGATAGATAGATAGATAGATAGATAGATAGATAGATAGATAGATAGATAGATAGATAGTTAGATAGATAGATAGATAGATAGATAGATAGATAGATAGATAGATAGATAGATAGATAGATAGATAGATAGATAGATAGATAGATAGATAGATAGATAGATAGATAGATAGATAGATAGATAGATAGATAGATAGATAGATAGATAGATAGATAGATAGATAGATAGATAGATAGATAGATAGATAGATAGTTAGATAGATAGATAGATAGATAGATAGATAGTTAGATAGATAGATAGATAGATAGATAGATAGATAGATAGATAGATAGATAGATAGATAGATTGATTGATTGCTTGCTTGATCGATTGATTTTTTAGGATAAATCCATGGCTGAAACATACTACTTTCCTAGTGGCAATCAGTAGTTGGCTCGATTTTTGAAAGTTTCGCATATAGTGACAGGGACTAGGAAAGTTTTTTACATTTTTTTCTACGAAGTGCTGAAATTTGACGGCGTTTCTACATTTTGAATTTTTTATTTAATCAGCTGGCCAAACATTTATTGGCACATTGCAGTTGCAGTTTTGAGTTCATATCGCTGCTTCTACATGTAAGCGTTCTACCGGGCTAAGAGCACTAGCTTGTTTTTGAAACTGCCGACTATCTTTGCTATTTTATTATTGGACTGTGTCATTTCGGAAAATTTCCCAAGCTATAGATTCCACAAAAGATTCCTAAGGTGACATATTTTGCATTTATTTATTTACAGCTAATGGACAGGTATTTTGCATTAGTCTTTGATAATGCGCAGATCAAGCGTAGAGCTGCCACTGAACTGCACTCGGCCATAGACAATAAAGCCAATCAAAGCCACACTGCCACAGAACTGCACTCGGCCATAGACAATAAAGTCAATCAAAGCCACGCTGCCACAGAACTGCACTCGGCCATAGACAATAAAGCCAATCAAAGCCACACTGCCACAGAACTGCACTCGGCCATAGACAATAAAGCCAATCAAAGCCACGCTGCCACAGAACTGCACTCGGCCATAGACAATGAAGCCAATCAAAGCCACACTGCCACAGAACTGCACTCGGCCATAGACAATGAAGCCAATCAAAGCCACACTGCCACAGAACTGCACTCGGCCATAGACAATGAAGCCAATCAAAGCCACACTGCCACAGAACTGCACTCGGCCATAGACAATAAAGCCAATCAAAGCCACGCTGCCACAGAACTGCACTCGGCCATAGACAATGAAGCCAATCAAAGCCACACTGCCACAGAACTGCACTCGGCCATAGACAATGAAGCCAATCAAAGCCACGCTGCCACAGAACTGCACTCGGCCATAGACAATGAAGCCAATCAAAGCCACGCTGCCACAGAACTGCACTCGGCCATAGACAATAAAGCCAATCAAAGCCACACTGCCACAGAACTGCACTCGGCCATAGACAATAAAGCCAATCAAAGCCACGCTGCCACAGAACTGCACTCGGCCATAGACAACAAAGTCAATCAAGCTGATGAAATGCCATTTAAAAGGACAGTTCGCAATTCACTCATAAACTCACTCATACAGACTGCAAGTCAACCCGGCTTTCGAAGGCGCTTCCCCCTGGAAATCGAGTTAGAATTTCAAAGCAAGTTTTCTAGCCACAGAACTTTATTTGACCAGACCTAATATGCATAAGCTTTTAGTACATGTATCTTATAGTTAAACGCATTAATGAATATAGATTTATACGTAACCTGGCTTTATGATTCCGAGACCGTATACGAGTAGTTCGAGTTCGAGTCAAGACTATGATTGAACAGTTGAACTACCAAAAGTTAGCAGGCCAGCAAGCCTAATGAATCTCGGGTGATCCGTGTTATGGCCACCTTTCAGACAGGGCATTTAAATACTCGTACGTACGCCAATGATGTGAGCGAAGTACACGTACGTACAGGCCGACGGTTCAACTGGTGTAGCTAAGAAGCTAAATAATGACATATAGATAATACAGCCATGCGTGATATTTTTTAGTACAAATACAAACCAGTACTGAGGCACATGCGAGTGAAAAAAATAAAATAAATCATTAGCAATCAAAACCTTGAAAGCGGGAAACTATTGAATTGCGGACGTACACGATACCACAATCGCGTTAAAGTAGTTATATTCAGTGCATCAATTTCACTCCAGCTTCAGTTCTCATCACATGTTTCCATCTTCTTTGGTTCATCAGGCTGCGGAGCATCATCTAAGTTTCCGGCCACCTCAACCTGCACAGTCTCCGTTTTCGGCAGCGACGGCTCCTTATACTTCTGTTTCTCCGTGTCGACCGTCGTGGACTGCTCAGTGGAGCTTGTTGGCTTTCTCTTAGCCAGATCAGCCAGCGTTGGCCTGGCGTCGTGGCTCACGTGTCGGTGATAGAACGTGTCGGCGCTCGAGTTCACCTCGCCCCACCATCGACGAATCCGGCCGCAGATGGTGCCGTCTTCTTGCTGCTGCTGTTGCTGCTTTCTCTTCTGGTTGCTGCGAAACCAGCGCTGGATGCAGACTGCAGCACCGGCCTCGCCATGAAGCTTGGCGCCTTTTCTGCGCCGTTTGTCCAGCGCCTCTTGCTGCTTCAGCAGCTGCTTCTGCTGCAGCTTGTTCACTGCTGAGCCGGACACCTGCGATATTTTTGAGCAAGGGAGAAGCTGCTGTCAGTGGACCTGGCACAATGACTTACACAAAGCACTCCTCACTCTGGAGCGGCGTCCAGCAACCTAACCGCTTCCAGACACTGAACAAGAGTACATTAATACGTATTAAATTTCCACGAAGAATTTACATGTACTCGCACTTGTAACGCTTTTTTCAATAAGACACGTTCCTTAAAAACCGCATTTGTTTTTTTATTGGAGCGTTTGATTGTGTCTATGGCAAAAACCTCCATTGGTGTACTGCATCATAGGTGCACGATTGAAATGATCACCCCTCCTGTCAACCCTCTCTAGTGTGCAAGATTGATTTTGTCTATGGTTAAACTTCTTTGTGCTTGATTAAAATAGAATCAGATGACAATGAGACTCATGAACGCTAACTCGCGCCTCTGATAATGACGCACTCGTTAGCGTCGTAACCTGGTAATCCTTCTGCGTGCATAAAATATAGCCAACAAGCAAAACAGCGAGGCAGTTTAACTGTGGATCTGCGCTCACCAGGTTCATGCTTTGATCCGTTCTAGGCTTTCTTTGAAATACGACGTTTACTTTTTGGTAGATTAATTTTTACGATTCTATCGAGACTCGCGGCTTTTATTCCTGTCTTCCACTGCCGACTGTCTCAGCGCCTGCCTTTTTCTCTCCTGGCTGATTTCTCTGTCTGGCCTAATCTGCTTTTTAGTCTTCTTCTTCTTCTTCGGGAACAATTTTGGGATTTAGGCTATTATATATAGAACCGGTTTGGCTCCCGGATTTATGGAGGTGGGTTGTTGGGGTGAACGAAAATTGTCCTTACTTTGCACAAATGTTGATTTAATCTGTGCGTGCATGCAGTGCCGTACAGAGTCTGTGCCTGTGTCTGGGTTATGCTGCATGTGCCACAGCTTTTATGACCAATCTTGTGAGTAAAGCCGATGTTCGCGCGAGTTCTTGATTGCCGCTCTGGAGTAAATTCATAACTCCATGAGCCGACAGACCGACAGACTGACTTACTGACTGACTGACTGACTGACTGACTGACTGACTGACTGACTGACTGACTGACTGACTGACTGACTGACTGACTGACTGACTGACTGACTGACTGACTGACTGACTGACTGACTGACTGACTGACTGACTGACTGACTGACTGACTGACTGACTGACTGACTGACTGACTGACTGACTGACTGACTGACTGACTGACTGACTGACTGACTGACTGACTGACTGACTGACTGACTGACTGACTGACTGACTGACTGACTGACTGACTGACTGACTGACTGACTGACTGACTGACTGACTGACTGACTGACTGACTGACTGACTGACTGACTGACTGACTGACTGACTGACTGACTGACTGACTGACTGACTGACTGACTGACTGACTGACTGACTGACTGACTGACTGACTGACTGACTGACTGACTGACTGACTGACTGACTGACTGACTGACTGACTGACTGACTGACTGACTGACTGACTGACTGACTGACTGACTGACTGACTGACTGACTGACTGACTGACTGACTGACTGACTGACTGACTGACTGACTGACTGACTGACTGACTGACTGACTGACTGACTGACTGACTGACTGACTGACTGACTGACTGACTGACTGACTGACTGACTGACTGACTGACTGACTGACTGACTGACTGACTGACTGACTGACTGACTGACTGACTGACTGACTGACTGACTGACTGACTGACTGACTGACTGACTGACTGACTGACTGACTGACTGACTGACTGATTGACTGACTGACTGACTGACTGACTGACTGACTGACTGACTGACTGACTGACTGACTGACTGACTGACTGACTGACTGACTCACTGACTGACTCACTGACTCACTGACTCACTGACTCACTGACTCACTGACTCACTGACTCACTGACTCACTGACTCACTGACTGACTGACTGACTGACTGACTGACTGACTGACTGACTGACTCACTGACTGACTGACTGACTGACTGACTGACTGACTGACTCACTGACTGACCGACTGACTTAGAGCTGTCAGGATAATAGCTCATACCTCTATTTTTCAATTTTCTTTCAATAGTATGTTGCTACTATTAGTAGAAACTACTCAAACTGTCACTTTGTGGGTTTATTCTCAAAACTGATTTCGATTAGCCATCGAATTGTAGTTACATTTATAATTTAATCTGCGATTATTAAAGTCTATCGTTGACAATACTCAGTCCAACAGACAGACGTATGCAGATTGCAGAATTAAACAGCTCAAAGTAGCAGTATGCTCAATTGAGTAACATTTTAAAGTGCCTTTCTATCCTGCACGTTGTAAAATTAATTACCGAAATAAAAATTAGCGGCCATTTAGCGCAGATGTGGTCACAAATTGAAACGAGTGGCTGTGCTATATAAACCTGTTGCCATTGCGTGCGCAATGTAAGGATAAGGGAGCTCATTCAGATTTCATCGAGTAGGATTGGCTGCTAGACGCACAGTCCATTAAGCTGTCTGGCTGCCCGAGAACCCTTGAGCAGTTGCCATGCATATCTATATGCATATATATGTGATTTGGCCAATAATGCATGGCATTGAAGGCCTGCAATAGGGGATTAGCGGCGCGTAGATATAAGCTGCATATTATTTTTTTCTGCGAAACGAAAATTCGAAAACAATACGGTAAGATTTAATTTTCATTGATTTCACTGCGCTTATCTTCTTGAACTCTCTCTATGACTTTTTATTGTGAAGTTTATATGGACAAGCATCCGTGAGTAGCCAAATTACCTATCACCAATGTAATAAATAATATTAAATAATTAATTGATTACATCTGGCCTAATGGGCAGATGTACGACCGACAGCTCAGCCGCAGCTATTGCGCGGCGCATCTGAAGGCTGCGTGCGGCTGTTCAGTCCAAGGACTGGGGGGGGGGGGTCGCCACTAACACCCTCAATTTACCCCAGCTAATGCTGGCACCCATTTTACATCTGGATGAACTGAAGCAATGCAGAGTTAAGTGTCTTGCTCAACTAGACACAAATTGTTCCTAGAGGTATAGGGAATCGAACTCCGACCTTCAAGTCGTGAGTCCGACGCTCGAACCACAAGACTATAACCCTCTCTTGCCTATCTGGAAGCAACATTAAGTGCAGTGGTAATTCTGTATCAAAATGTACAATCAGCTCAATGAGTGTAATGGTAGATTGTGTCCATGGCATTGTAGGTAGACAGTGGTAGATTGTGCCTATGGTTTTGGAAGTAGACAATGGTAGATTGTGTCTGTGACTGTGGAAGTAGACAATGGTAGACTATGTCTATGGTTTTGGAAGTAGACAATGGTAGACTGTGCCTATGGTTTTGGAAGTAGACAATGGTAGATTGTGCCTATGGTTTTGGAAGTAGACAATGGTATATTGTGTCTGTGGCTTTGGAGGTAGAGAATGGTAGCTTGTGTGTCTGTGTCTATGGCTTTGGAGGTAGACAATGATAGTTTGTGTGCTTGTGTCTATGGCTTTGGAGGTAGACAATGATAGCTTGTGTGCTTGTGTCTATGGCTTTGGAGGTAGACAATGATAGCTTGTGTGTTTGTGTCTATGGCTTTGGAGGTAGACAATGATAGCTTGTGTGCTTGTGTCTATGGCTTTGGAGGTAGACAATGATAGCTTGTGTGTTTGTGTCTATGGCTTTGGAGGTAGACAATGATAGCTTGTGTGCTTGTGTCTATGGCTTTGGAGGTAGACAATGATAGCTTGTGTGCTTGTGTTTATGGTTTTGGAGGTAGACAATGATAGCTTGTGTGCTTGTGTCTATGGCTTTGGAGGTAGACAATGATAGCTTGTGTGCTTGTGTCTATGGTTTTTGAGGTAGACAATGACTCGTTTCCCCATAGACTCGTTCAAAATTAGCATTAGCATACCGACTGGATCTTCAGAATTCTATTAATTTTTCGAAGTTTCCAATTTTGGGAACTGCAAATAAACTCTAGGCCCAGACAAGTCATCTATCATTGGCAGAATTGGCTGTCGCAGCTGTGAACCGGATATTGACAGATAGGGCCACCCAGCTTCGAATCTTGGCTGCACTTCAATTTATTCTTCGCAACTCGCCTGTAATGAGTTTTTGTCCAATAGCAACTGGCGATAGGAAGTATTCCGTCATGAGTGTGACAATCTCCGCTTGTTGAGCTTCCCCAATAAGTCTCAGTTCAGCAGTTAGCAACAGAGTAGGAACTGATTTACTAAGCGTCCACGGCAAAGTGAATATGTACTTCAACATCCAACAGCTTCGTAACTAACATTGAGTGATTTCAATCAATATTCAATGTGCTGATGTGAACTAATGGATAACATTAAAACTAATCATGAATCAATTATTTGCAGATATGAATGCAACATCAAATAACACATCTATTGGCATCAATGCGAGCCCTGGTTCGGATGACTCATTCAACTCGTTAATGCTGCAGCTGCCCCTAGAAGCAATCATCTGCCTACTGACTGTTATCGGCAACGCTTTAACAATTCTGGCCGCTGTGACGTACCCGAATCTTCGCAAACCGACTAACTACCTGATCATCAACTTGGCCTTGGTCGACTTTCTCGTAGGCATTATAGCCATACCGTTTGCGTCTGTCTCAGAGAGCGGCTTTCCTAAAAATAGTTTCTACGGCTGTCTAATTATCAACTGCATAGTTGTAACATTCACTCAGGTTAGCTTCATCAATCTGCTGGCAATCGCCTTTGAGATACTCATCGCGGTGAAATACCCGCTGCGCTATCGGTCTCTCTTCACTAGACGGAACGTCTCAGCATTATGCGTACTGCTCTGGTTGTCAGGCGCCCTACTGGGCTTCATACCGCTCATGGGCTGGAACAAGGGCCCGCCTCCAGATGGAGTCTGCTCGTTTGTAAACGTGATCGACTTGCGCTACTGGGTCTACGTGGTCTTCTTCGGCTGGTCGGCCTGGATTTTCCTCGTCGTGTTTTCACTCTACGCCACCGTGTTCTGCATCATCCGGCGCCAGCTCGGCTACAGGCGCCATCGCGGCGGCGGCGGCGATGGCGGCAGCGGCGGGATGCTGACAGCAGTGAGACGCAGGACCAGACGACAGCAGCGCATTGGTGACAGCACCTACAGTGGCGGCGTCTCTACCGCCACGGTTAAAGCGGCCAAGCGAATGTCCGTTATTGTTCTCGCGTTTGCTATAGCCTGGATACCTCTGAATATCCATAACGTATTGCAGGTATATGGCTAATTAGTTGCATATTTGTTTTTAGTTTGTTTACATGAAGTTATTGGAGTTTATTCTGCATTGCTGGGGGGTTTTCACGAGGCGTCCGCCAACCATGCAGTGAACTTGATCATATGTATACGGACATAAGGACATTGGACATACGGACATTGGACATCCGGAAATTGGACATATGGACATTGGACATCCGGAAATTGGACATACGGACACGTGGTGTGCAGTGGTCCTGGCTTCTCATCTTCAGACATTCATAGAATTTGAATTGTGTGCTGTAGGGGTTGAGCTATCATGAGCACAAATTACGTAAGCCCTAGGCTAAATTCTGTGCAAGGTACAAACACATTGAACCCTGAAATCTGGATGAGAGAACGCTCCTCTACCCGGCCAACTCAACTGTGTCTTCCAGCATTGCTTTATTTTACTAACCGACATTAATCTACTCAAATTCTCAGAAGAATTAAATCTCCACTGCTTCAGGTGATGTGCGATCTACAATACGGGAGTTACGTCGTCAAAGTGTGCATCTTGTTGACGCACGCCAACAGCGCGGTCAATCCGTTTGTGTACGCCTTTTCGCATCCGCAGTTCCGGGCAGCTTACGCCGCACTGATTTGTTGCAGACGGGTCAGGCCTGAGTTTTGCGATCCCAGCGCAAATGGCGGCAGCCGCGGTGTTCATGGAGGACGAAGCATCGCAGCAAACAGACCGGCAACCGGCGCGACTTCTGCCAGCATCGCTCGACGACAAACAATTGCCAGTGAACCGCAGTACGCTGCTGAACACGAGTTTGTCACTAGATTATGATCGGGTGTCAATTGGTGGCTGGTAACCGAATGTAGGCGGCAAAAGTAACTAAACTATTTTAAAAGGACGCTGTACATGGAAATTCGAAAGTTCCTGAAGCTTAAGCTTTTTAATCTCAACCACAGACCGCAAAGCAATCAAGCTTTGTAATTTGTAATGATGTTGTATGAATCTAATAACTCTAACATACCTGTGATGCATTCCCTGACTCCGATTTTAGCTTAACACTTTCTAACGTTTTGTTCGACGCCTACTCCACCCACTTGGCATATTGCGACTTCGTGGACAGCTGAAGTTATTCTTGATATTAACAAATTTTGTTTATCTTATTTAGCCGATTAATCTTTATTTTATTTATTACCTCCAAAAATACGAGGGTATCTCCATGCTTATCGCGAAATGTCGCCCAACATGCATATCGTATCGAAATTTTGGCTGAAATTCTCAAAACTTTCTCGCGAATATTTAATAATAAAAACACACGTTGGACTCAATACATTAGACCGAAATGTCTTTATAGCTGCTTGCAAATTGCACGTTCATAGAAACTCTTATGGAGTACATCGCAGCGATAAACATTGCGTCTTATCTTCAACCTTTGGCTTCACTAAGCGCTATAGGTGTACACTAAATTGACCTCTGATATTTTATCTGTACAGAGCAGTCCAAGCAAACGCATTTGGCATGTATATATTGTGACCGAGTCACAGACCGAAGTCTCGAGCCCCACTGGACGCATGGCGGAGAAGCCTTACGGAACATTCTCGGGTGAGGAAACGCACGGACGAATAATTATTTGACTTTTTGCGCATTTGTTTTCGATTAATATTTAACATGAGAAAGTTGCCAGATAGACGGACAGCTTCCAGTATAATATAGAATAGGTGAATATGAGGGCCACAAAAGTAAGATCTCCCCAGACTGCATCTGTATAAATTTCCCAAATTCGTACAATTAGAATAAACTTTTGTGCTTCCACCTTTGATTTCGAAAAAGTGCATGTGCACCTGTGTACACCATGGCCAACTACAGCAGAAGGAATTTGTTAGAAAACTCCTCCTCACTCAATTTTGTTAGAAATGAGCTGTAGGTTGGTAAGGAACGCATGGCGTTGAATGAGGTTTCACCATAGACAAATTCGGTCAGGAAAAATTTATCGAATAAAAAAATGTGTTAGCTAGCAAGGAGACTTCACAGAAGCATTAGAATTTGTCTATGGCCTGGATCGGTGCGCAACGAAACACGCTGTGTAATTAAAATCCAGTGTCTATGCTCGCGTACAAGTACGAGGGCACCGCAGTTGTCGACTGCGGTCCGACGGCGCATTAAGCATTCTGTCAAAACTGAATGCACAGTGACAAAATTGAAAATAGACCGCAAAAGTAGTGCAGAACTAATGCACCAGCGATACGACAAATACGCGTTCCATACTGAAAGTGTAGCGGTCCTTCTATTTTAGCTGTCCAAGATTGCTGTTCATTCTATTGCGGCATTTGAGTTTACTAGTCTACTAGTTTACTTAAAAGTGACTCAGCCATGCGATGATGCACAATTTCAACTCCGTTTCAGTATCCACCGAAAGCAAGTTGGACGCTTCGTTGATGCCCTCAACTCGGCGCCGTCGGATGAGGCCTCGTTGGCAACGAAGACTTGGTGATGTCGTGCGCCGGCACCTGCTGCTGCTGCTGCTGCTGCTCGGCATCTCGCTCGGTGCCGTCCTCGGCCTGAGCCTTCGCGGCGTCGTCTCTCCATCGGACGAGGCCGCGATCCGCTACCTGGCCTTCCCCGGCGAGCTGTTGATGCGGATGCTGAAGCTGCTCATCCTGCCGCTCATCGTCAGCTCGCTGGTCACGGCGATGTGCAGCTTGGACGCCGAGGCCACCGGCAAGTTGGGCGGCCGAGCTCTAGTTTATTACCTGGTTACTACACTGGTTGCTATGGGCATTGGAATGCTGCTAGTTTATTTTATTCAACCGGGAGCGGCGGCTGCTGGGTCCTCGGTCGGACCGCCGTCGACAACTGCGGAGCCCTCGGCTGCCCGTGGCGCCACTTCAGTCATTGAGCCGCTGCTGGATTTAATCAGGTGACATTTGACAAGCTGCTGTGCTGTGAAAGGGCTCTGTCAAGGATCAACTGAGTGGTAAAGAGGACTAAGGCCTAATTTTATGGGTAAAATGCACAGGATGGGGGGGTTTCACAAACTCGAAATTTCACAACGTCGAAAGCACCTTCTTTCACAAGGTCGAAACTTCACAAGGTCGAAATTTCACAACACCGAAAACTTTAGCAAGGGACTTCATAAGGTCGAAATTTCACAACGTAGAAAACTACTGCATAGCTCTTGTTATATTAAATTTTCGACCTTGTGAAAGTGGATGCTATTTGAGTTTTCGATGTTCTGTCAAGCTATTTTTTGGGGGAGGGGCGCAATATGTTCTGTCAAGCTATTTTGGGGAGGGGCGCAAATGTTCTGCTGTCAAGCTATTTTTGGGGGGGGGGCAATATGTTCTGTCAAGCTATTTTGGGGAGGGGCGCAAATGTTCTGCTGTCAAGCTATTTTTGGGGGGGGCAATATGTTCTGTCAAGCTATTTTGGGGGGGGGCGCAATATGTTCTGTCAAGCTATTTTGGAGGGGGGGGGCTAAATCCGCCCCTGGAAACATACATGTACATTAGTTCTATATTTTTTCAGGAACATGTTCCCAGAGAATCTGATCGAGGCCTGCTTCCGCTCGGTAAGTAAAATTTTGATGGTAAAAAAGCTGGACTCGGAATTCGGTAATTCGAAATGTGCATTTTGAATTCGTTTGCATCGGGTTATAACAAAACCGTGACGGTCTGTGTGCTTGTTGTTTTTGGCTAGTTCAAATTTCGGCGGCGACAGTAGCTAAAATATTGTAATTTAAATAGAGCCAACGGTTTGCGGTGGGTTCTTGGGATATGGTTTTTATTCTAATGTGTGCATTCACACTCAGATTGACATGAGAATGCGGCTCAGACAAAGATAGGGGCTTAGTGAGAGTAAATTAAGATTAGATAATGGATAAGATGAAAAGGTAAATAAAGTGCGTATGAGTAGATAAGGACTGATTGAGGAGTAGATAAGGAGAGATTAGGAGTAGATAAGGGGTGATTTAGGAGTAGGTAAAGAAAGATTTAGGAGTAGATAAGGACTGATTTAGGAGTAGATAAGGAGAGATTAGGAGTAGATAAGGGGTGATTTAGGAGTAGATAAGGACTGATTGAAGAGTAGATAAGGACTGATTGGGAGTAGATAAGAAGTGATTTAGGAGTAGGTAAGGAAAGATTTAGTAGTAGATAAGGGGTGATTTAGGAGTAGATAAGGAAAGATTTAGGAGTAGATAAGGGGTGATTTAGGAGTAGGTAAGGAAAGATTTAGGAGTAGATAATGACTGGTTTAGGAGTAGATAAGGGGTGATTTAGGATTAGATAAGGGGTGATTTAGGAGTAGCAGGGCAGAACGCAGATCGCAAAGACATCTAAGGACACGAATATTTCATCCTGTCTCCTAGCCAACCTCGCCATCTCTCAGAGATCGAAGTGCACTTTTGTCGATTTTATCGCCTCTCAACCTTTCAACGGTTGCCCCAAGAGAGATGGGCAGCTCACACTCAAGCGCAGGGAGCATTGATTCGAATTTTTCACTATTACTGTTAGACTGAATGGCTACGATCGAATGCCGACTGCAGCCAGAATTTTATTAGCACCGATTAAACAACCATCGCCGAGTCGCTTAAACTGGAGCTGAAGCAGAGTGGAGATTTACAGCCATGCAGATTTTCCAGCTGCACTCTCCTTCCGTAAAACTGCGGCAGTGAAAATCGTTTCCTTGCTACTTTCAGTCAGTTACTCATAAAACAGCACTTTTTGGCTGTGGATTGTATACTATAATTTTGTTGTCCAAGTCACAAAATAAGAGAGATGCAATAAAAATTGAAGAACGTTATTGTCATATCGTGCTTGTCACAGTACACAGAGATATAAGCGCTTGCCACAGTACACAGAGATATAAGCGCTTGCCACAGTACACAGAGATATAAGCGCTTGTCACAGTACACAGAGATATAAGCGCTTGTCACAGTACACAGAGATATAAGCGCTTGTCGCAGTACACAGAGATATAAGCGCTTGTCACAGTACACAGAGATATAAGCGCTTGTCGCAGTACACAGAGATATAAGCGCTTGCCACAGTACACAGAGATATAAGCGCTTGCCACAGTACACAGAGATATAGCGCTTGTCACAGTACACAGAGATATAAGCGCTTGTCACAGTACACAGAGATATAAGCGCTTGTCACAGTACACAGAGATATAAGCGCTTGTCACAGTACACAGAGATATAAGCGCTTGTCACAGTACACAGAGATATAAGCGCTTGCTACAGTATACAGAGATATAAGCGCTTGTCACAGTACACAGAGATATAAGCGCTTGTCACAGTACACAGAGATATAAGCGCTTGTCACAGTACACAGAGATATATAAGCGTTTGCTACAGTACACAGAGATATATAAGCGTTTGCTACAGTACACAGAGATATATAAGCGTTTGCTACAGTACACAGAGATATAAGCGCTTGTCACAGTACACAGAGATATAAGCGCTTGTCACAGTACACAGAGATATAAGCGCTTGCTACAGTATACAGAGATATAAGCGCTTGTCACAGTACACAGAGATATAAGCGCTTGTCACAGTACACAGAGATATATAAGCGTTTGCTACAGTATACAGAGATATAAGCGCTTGTCACAGTACACAGAGATATAAGCGCTTGTCACAGTACACAGAGATATAAGCGCTTGTCACAGTACACAGAGATATATAAGCGTTTGCTACAGTATACAGAGATATAAGCGCTTGTCACAGTACACAGAGATATAAGCGCTTGTCACAGTACACAGAGATATAAGCGCTTGTCACAGTACACAGAGATATATAAGCGTTTGCTACAGTACACAGAGATATAAGCGCTTGCCACAGTACACAGAGATATAAGCGCTTGCCACAGTACACAGAGATATAAGCGCTTGCCACAGTACACAGAGATATAAGCGCTTGTCACAGTACACAGAGATTATGCGGGCTTGTCAGTTAAAATTCAACAAGTAAAAGCACGTGGAGTTGTAATGCACTATAGATGGTAGGTGACTTAGCTGAATAGTCTCTCAGGAGCATGGCTAAGTCAAGTCAAGTAAGTCAAGCAATTTGGCAAACAAGTTCACTCAATCACGCAGTTTAAATGTAGGCTTATACTTATCTCCTAGGTTAGCAGGTTAGCTTGTAAAGTTCCATTGGATGGAAGTCAGGATGAAGAGCTTTGCGCACGCATGTGCATCAGTGGCAAGCAAAGGCAGGGTGGCCAACATATCCGGTTCTTTGGTCTTCGGAGTGCTCAGCAGAACTTCCTGGTTGTGGCTTGTTTCTAAATACAAAATTGCGCGACTTAATTGAAGCAGGTGGGAGCTGAGGGTCCTGTCTGGCAAGTGTAGACTGCTCAAACAGACTTTCAGTCTAAGAGTCTGAGTCTGTGAGGAAGTGATGGAAAACAGCGGAGAGCATAAAAATTGTTTTGAGCAGAAAAACAGAAAGTACAAAAGTGACGATGGACCACAACGGGCAGGCAGATAGACAGACAGACAGACAGACAGACAGACAGACAGACAGACAGACAGACAGACAGACAGACAGACAGACAGACAGACAGACAGACAGACAGACAGACAGACAGACAGACAGACAGACAGACAGACAGACAGACAGACAGACAGACAGACAGACAGACAGACAGACAGACAGACAGACAGACAGACAGACAGACAGACAGACAGACAGACAGACAGACAGACAGACAGACAGACAGACAGACAGACAGACAGACAGACAGACAGACAGACAGACAGACAGACAGACAGACAGACAGACAGACAGACAGACAGACAGACAGACAGACAGACAGACAGACAGACAGACAGACAGACAGACAGACAGACAGACAGACAGACAGACAGACAGACAGACAGACAGACAGACAGACAGACAGACAGACAGACAGACAGACAGACAGACAGACAGACAGACAGACAGACAGACAGACAGACAGACAGACAGACAGACAGACAGACAGACAGACAGACAGACAGACAGACAGACAGACAAACAGACAGACAGACAGACAGACAGACAGACAAAGGCACTGTGTTTATTCAGTTTCTTGTAAATATATTCTTTTTCAAATCAATCAACATTTTAGACGCAAACACAGACATTGACTTTGGCTACCAATGGAACTGGTAAAAGTATTTTTTTAGATTCTTCAGAAAAGCATTAGCTTGAGCTTTGATTACAGAACACCTGAAGCTATGATGACGAAAGACTCCTGAAGCTATAATTACAGAAAATTCCTGAAGCCATGATTACAGAACACCTGAAGCTATGATTGCAGAACACTACTGAAGCCATGTTTACAGAACACCTGAATCTACAATTACAGAACACCTTAAGATTTGATTACAGAACACCTGAAGTCATTATTACAGAACACACATGAAGCCATGATTACAGAACACCTGAAGTCATTATTACAGAACACACATGAAGCCATGGTTACAGAACACCTGAAGATTTGATTACAGAACACACCTGAAGCCATGATTACAGAACACCTGAAGCTATAATTACAGAACACCTACATGTACATATTTAAAACATCCCTCAGCCACAGTGAAGACAGTGGTCAGTAAAGTGGACGGCTCAATGAACATCCTTGGCCTGGTGGTTTACTCCATAGTTCTTGGCGCCATGCTTGTCAAACTGGGTCCCGATGGAGAGCCGGTGGCGAAATTCATGCACAGCCTTCAAGACGCCACAATGCTGATGATCACCTTGGCAATCTGGTTGGTTTGCTGCGGCTAAGCATGCAATAATTATTGAAATGTGCTTTAAGTTTACCGCCTCCCCCTCCCGCAGGTATTCTCCAGTAGGCATCATGAGCCTTGTAGCAGCCGAGCTGGTCAAGATGCCAAATCCTGTTGAGTCACTCCGTCAGCTCGGCCTCTATCTGGCCACCGTGCTCTTGGGTCTAGCAATCCACGGCTTGCTAGTGCTGCCGCTTGTCTATCTGTTTGCTACTAGAAGAAATCCGTTGAAGTTTCTGGCTGGCACGTCGCAGGCGATGGCTACGGCGTTCGGGACCAGTTCCAGGTTTTTCCGGCTTTTTTGAGTGATCTTTTTTGTTATTTCTCGTAGCTAAGTTTCAAATCAGAGATATAGGCTTTTATTCTAAAACGCGAACTGGGCGACACAAGGGGATGTCAGGGGATGTCAAACTGGGTGTCAGGGGTTTTCAAACTGGTTGTCAGGTAATGTCAGTCTGGGTATCAGGAGATGTTAAACTGGGGGTCAATGATGTCAAGATTTGTTTCTCGTTAGGGGATCTCGGACTCATTTTCAGGCGTTGTTTTTTAGGGGACAGAAAGCATTCAGAATTTGCCTATACAGATTATTATTCGATTGAAACGGTATTTTAAATATTTTAACAGCTCAGCAACCCTGCCAATCGCGTACAAATGCCTGGAAGAGAATAACAAAATTGACCAGAGAGTGACCAGGTTCATTCTACCTATTGGAGCCACTGTCAATATGAACGGTTCGTACACACTTATAAAGTTGTATTAATAAAAAGCACAACCCTAACCCTAACCCTAACCCTAACCCTAACCCTAACTCAAACCAAAATTTTAGGCACAGCTCTTTACGAAGCAGTCGCACCGATATTTATTGCCCAGTTAAACGGAATCAGCCTCGACTTTGGCCAGCTGATCGCCATTGCGTGAGTATTCGTTCCTGAAGTCCCTGAATTTTTTCCGGTCTGAGGACTTGAAGTATTCTGGTCTGAGGACCTGAAGTATTCTGGTCTAAGGACCTGAAGTATTCCGGTCTGAGGACCTGAAGTATTCCGGTCTGAGGACCTGAAG
>NIVC01003496.1:87647-94870 GCA_002269645.1 Macrostomum lignano
CACGAGCAGAGCCAAGCCGAGATTCCAATTCAGCCCCAAATTAATGTGACTGACTTGGAATCGAGCCTGGGCGCTGGCACACACCAGAGCCTGCTCTAGACCGCTGGGCTACGGCCCCCTATAACATATGGTTGCATAAATAAAGAAAGAATTTTGGTAATATTTTGCTTCATCGATATCCGTTATTGGGGTATTCATTTTTCAAGTTCACTTATAGTCTTTGACTGGTTACATATTCAATGTTGAAATTACTATTAATTGGCAAGTTGCAGTCTGTTTTAAAACGTTTGAAAAAGAGAAAGCTTGTGCGTATCAATTAAGAAGCTTGACACCTTAATTCGGGTTCGAAACACAGGTTAACAGTTCAAGACCTATGCAGCATCCATATATATATAGGCAAGACTAATTATCAAGCGCGTACACTATTTAATTTACTGTTACTGTTAACCAAGCTGCAATAGCCTAGGCAAGTATAGACATGCAAAAGTGACCAAAATCAGAATACAAACAAGCAGTCTAGCGGGCACACCATGCCAGTGTCTGCGCAGACAAAAATGAGCTTCACAGTTCCAAAATAGTTCCTTCAGTGCCGGCAGCTTCTCTTTAATGTGATAAACAACGCTCGAATACTCTTTTGCGATGGAAAATGTTGACGAAAAAAAAAAAATCCTTTTCGCCCAGAAACTCAGCAAGAAAAGGCTAATTAATACGCAGTAAAAAACATAACGCGCTACTAGCTTGTTCCAAACGTCCTCCGGCCCAAGGACCTCTTTGCTAATGGGCAGCCGTTCGTCCGGAACAATGTAGACTCGAGTTCCTCGCAGAGAGATCTCGGAGATGCCAAGGATGGAGGCACGAGGGGCGCCGAACCACACCTCCGGAATGACGCCGATTCTCTCAGCTATGTCGATGAATTCCTCCGCTGTAGCGTAGCGAAGTCGCACAGCCGATGGCGGCTTCGACTGGTACAGCAGCGTCGAAACATTCGTCACAGGTAGACTGCGGCAAACTTTTCTAGCTTAATATCAGCTGATCGACCAATTACCTTGTCAATAGCGCTGTCGAGCAGAGTGGCATTGAACCTGTTTAGAGCAATCCGACTCAGGTAGTTGTGGTAGAACATCGAACTGTATCTGTTTTCTGACGTGACTCGCCCTCCGTTCCGCCCGATGTTGAACGTGCGGGACAGCTCGGGACGCACGCAGACCAGCCGATTAATCAGCATGTAGAGCCTCAGGAAGTCGTCGTACTGCTTCTTCGGCCAAGCTTTCCTGACCTGCAGCCAGTGGCGCCGGTTGATCATCCAGCCGAGTCCCGGGAAGAAGTCAGTCCGGTGCAGCAGCTGTGGGTCCTCGGTCACGAGACCTATTTGACCGTTGTCGTTCCAAGCGGACACGCAGAAGATGCTTCGTCCGAATCCAGCGCCCTTCGCAGCGAGCTGAAGTATGGTAGAAATCCGGAGCAATCAGCAGGTCGTCCTCCATGAGCACAACGTAGGAGTAGTTCAGCTTCAGAATGAGATGGTCCAGCACGCGCAGGTAATGCCGCGCAATCTTCACGTAGGTGTCGCTTGAAGGCTTAAATTTGTGACTCTTGTCGTCGGCTAACCGCAACAGTTTAACCTCCGGCGTCTCGATCTGCTGCAGGACTCATTTGTTTTTTTTCTGTGCCATCGATCGATATCATGAGGCGGAATCCGGTGTCAGGCTTTTGGCTACCAACTGTCTCACCAGCTGATGCACTTCTGGCCTCGCAGCGGCTAGCACGACCACAGCAATCTCCTTGTTCTGATGGGTATCTGGCGCTCGAACCAGCGAGTTTGTAGAGGTCCTTTGATGAAGACGAACGGACGAGGTCTTAGAGTTAATTTGATGAAGACGAACTGAGGAGTTGCTCAACGTCTTATTATAAATCTGCGTAAGACGAAAATTAGTCAGATCGTTGGTATCTTTGGCGTCTGGTTTTCTGCCGTCTTTTTAATATGATTTTTCGGCGTCACAAAAGTATGCAGCAGACCCAGGGCCAGTAAGAATAAAGCCACGACAAAAACGATTTGTCTGTGCTTTCCACACAGCCGGCCGCCGTGGCGCAGGCAGCTGAGCATCGGATGCTGTTATTTTTCTTCGAAATCAAGTAAAGTTCAAGCGGTCTTTTATTAGTAGCAAAAAATGCGTTAGCAGACCTGCGTTTAGGGAAGTCTGCTTACAGCTCCACGAGTTAGAGTGTAACATTTTACGCACAGACCCTAATATATGAGCACTGCTCTGCTCTGACCTCACTACCAAACTCATCAATTACGCCACGAGTTTCTGACCGCGGAGTTCGGGCCATTATAACAACCGCGCTATTGCATTTGTGCTACAAACATAGAGAATATTTAGCAGGTTTTGTGCGACACATCGAAGTACAATATACGTCACTGCGCAGATATAGGAAAGGAGGCAGAGAGCCAAGGAGTTCTAGGACTAAGACCTGAAGTACCAACTCCAACTCCAAACGCTTATTTTCGCACCGATAGAGGCGCTTGTGTCACCTTTTGCTATAACTTCGATTCGTCTTGACCGAATTTCATAAACGTGGTCTCAATAAGTTCCCCACGTGGCAGCAGCAGGAGCAGGAACGTATTCAGCTCTAAAACGAGACCAAGTTTACGAGCTGAGGTGGTACTAAAGAGAGAGAGAGAGAGAGAGACTGCAACTTTATTGCATATTGGTCAGAATTCAAGAGCTCGAGATACAGTATAATGACTCTATTTTGCTACAAAAGAAAGACAGAAATGTATGAATTTGGCGCTTTTGTATTGAGCAGCTGTAGCTAGTGTAGTATAGTTTGTTCAGCGCAGGAGCTTTGGCTGCTGGGCTGGCTTATGCTTCGCACTTCGGGCATTTGGCCAGCTCATTTTTCTGTCACATTGCACAAGGATAATCACGGCAGGCTATAGGGTGCATAAGAGCAATGTGACTAGATTTCTCATCATCAAGGGCAATGTGACTATATTTCTCATCATCAAGAGCAATGTGACTAGATTTCTCATCATCAAGAGCAATGACTAGATTTCTCATCATCAAGAGCAATGTGACTAGATTTCTCATCATCAAGAGCAATGTGACTAGATTTCTCATCATCAAGAGCAATGTGACTAGATTTCTCATCATCAAGAGCAATGTGACTAGATTTCTCATCATCAAGAGCAATGTGACTAGATTTCTCATCATCAAGAGCAATGTGACTAGATTTCTCATCATCAAGAGCAATGTGACTAGATTTCTCATCACTCATCAGAGCAATGTGACTAGATTTCTCATCATCAAGAGCAAGGTGATAGATTTCTCATCATCAAGAGCAAGGTGACTAGATTTCTCATCATCAAGAGCAATGTGACTAGATTTCTCATATCGAGCAATTGAAGATTTCTCATCATCAAGAGCAATGTGACTAGATTTCTCATCATCAAGAGCAATGTGACTAGATTTCTTCAAAGATCAATGTGACAGATTTCTATCATTAAGAGCATGACTAGATTTCTCATCATCAAGAGCAAGACTAGATTTCTCACATAGATAATGACTAGATTTCATCATCAAGAGCAATGTGACTAGATTTCTCATCATCAAGAGCAATGTGACTAGATTTCTCATCATCAAGCAATGTGACTAGATATCATAGACTTGACTAGATTTCTCATCATCAAGAGCAAGTGACTAGATTTCTCATCATCAAGAGCAATGTGACAGATTTCTCATCACTCAGAGCAATGTGACTAGATTTCTCATCATCAAGAGCAATGTGACTAGATTTCTCATCATCAAGAGCAATGTGACTAGATTTCTCATCATCAAGAGCAATGTGACTAGATTTCTCATCATCAAGAGCAAGGTGACTAGATTTCTCATCATCAAGAGCAATGTGACTAGATTTCTCATCATCAAGAGCAATGTGACTAGATTTCTCATCATCAAGAGCAATGTGACTAGATTTCTCATCATCAAGAGCAATGTGACTAGATTTCTCATCATCAAGAGCAATGTGACTAGATTTCTCATCATCAAGAGCAATGTGACTAGATTTCTCATCATCAAGAGCAATGTGACTAGATTTCTCATCATCAAGAGCAATGTGACTAGATTTCTCATCATCAAGAGCAATGTGACTAGATTTCTCATCATCAAGAGCAATGTGACTAGATTTCTCATCATCAAGAGCAATGTGACTAGATTTCTCATCATCAAGAGCAATGTGACTAGATTTCTCATCATCAAGAGCAATGTGACTAGATTTCTCATCATCAAGAGCAATGTGACTAGATTTCTCATCATCAAGAGCAAGGTGACTAGATTTCTCATCATCAAGAGCAAGGTGACTAGATTTCTCATCATCAAGAGCAAGGTGACTAGATTTCTCATCATCAAGAGCAACATGACTAGATTTCTCATCATCAAGAGCAAGGTGACTAGATTTCTCATCATCAAGAGCAAGGTGACTAGATTTCTCATCATCAAGAGCAAGGTGACTAGATTTCTCATCATCAAGAGCAAGGTGACTAGATTTCTCATCATCAAGAGCAAGGTGACTAGATTTCTCATCATCAAGAGCAACATGACTAGATTTCTCATCATCAAGAGCAAGGTGACTAGATTTCTCATCATCAAGAGCAAGGTGACTAGATTTCTCATCATCAAGAGCAAGGTGACTAGATTTCTCATCATCAAGAGCAAGGTGACTAGATTTCTCATCATCAAGAGCAAGGTGACTAGATTTCTCATCATCAAGAGCAAGGTGACTAGATTTCTCATCATCAAGAGCAAGGTGACTAGATTTCTCATCATCAAGAGCAATGTGACTAGATTTCTCATCATCAAGAGCAAGGTGACTAGATTTCTCATCATCAAGAGCAATGTGAATAGATTTCTCATCATCAAGAGCAAGGTGACTAGATTTCTCATCATCAAGAGCAAGGTGACTAGATTTCTCATCATCAAGAGCAAGGTGACTAGATTTCTCATCATCAAGAGCAAGGTGACTAGATTTCTCATCATCAAGAGCAATGTGACTAGATTTCTCATCATCAAGAGCAAGGTGACTAGATTTCTCATCATCAAGAGCAATGTGAATAGATTTCTCATCATCAAGAGCAAGGTGACTAGATTTCTCATCATCAAGAGCAATGTACGAACTCTCTGTGCCCTAATTGTACAACTAGGGGTCGCAAAAAACCGGTAGGAGCGTAAAACCGGAAAACCGATAAAACCGGTAAAACCGGCAAAAAAGTTCATAAATTTACACAGAATTTTTTCCATTTCATAAAAAAAATTATGCTTGTTTCTTAAAGATCGTTATATAATGTTCCAAACAGATTTATATTTCAGTTAAACATACTACATTTTCATCCTGTTCACTGAGAGTCAAAGACTCACAATGTCCACAGTACCACCGTATAATCGCCTTCACAATGCACTTCAATCAACAACTGTATTGCAGAGCGTAATCTGCAATCGGTGCGTATTGCAGATACTTTCAGTAGTATTGTTATAGAACCTCTTCTGCTCGTCTAGTTATAAAATGTTATAAGGGGGATAGTACAGTACTTGTTAAAACTTTAATTTTGTTAGTATAAAAGACAAGCTGTTTTCAAATTTCAAGCGGATACGAAAATCGACCTCAAGCAAAAAATAGCAAGCATTCCAGGTATTCAGCAATAGCATTACAGCTTTCGGGCATTAAAATTGGCGCGCAGGATCGACAATGAAGAGAGAGTCTTGCTTGACATTCGGCTTCGGAACCTGTTGCAGAGATGCCTGCAGCTGAAAAGGCTCTCTCAGACTCGACTGACGTCGGAGCAATTGTTTTCAGACAGGGGTACATCTTGTCTGTGTAAAATCCGAGCTGTCCAGTGCATTCCGCAGTGATCAGTTCACTGCTGATGGCGGAAGCGAAGGTGGTCGAGCATTTCTTGCAGCCCTTTGGCAGCTGGCGACTGGGCTTCCGTGATGGCCTTTTGGAGTTTGCTGTAAAAATCCCACTTGCAACTTGCATCGCCACTTCATTCGCAGATTCGGATCGAACATCGTTCTGCGTGCCCAAGGTCTCGGTTGAATGATCTAGCTCGATGTCAGCAACGTCAGATTCATGATCGCCAATCAGAAGCATCGCCAATCAGGTTGGTCGGTGAAGGTGCTGCAGAGCCCTCGAAGCTTCGGTGTATCGTTCTTGGACAATGCGCTCTTCGATTGTGACCTTCAGAGTCTGGCACAGATCTGATGTCTGGTCTAGCTCTTCAAGAAGAAGCTTGATGATCGCCTCAGCGGTGATCAAAGTCGCTTCTCGGTTGGACAGTGCCTCAACAGCTGCATGCTTTCAGGGGTGTCAGGGCATTCACGACTTCTTGAATGAGCGCAAAATTGGCATCAGTCAGCCTTTCACATTCTGGCAGCTTCAGATCGATCTCGTTCTAATAATCCTCTGAAGCATGTCAGCAAGACTATTACAGCGTGTCTCGCAATCGAGTAGCAAAGTCAAGGGCTGCTTTGCAACTCCATCCTTGGCTTGATAGCTCTGGAAGAGCTCGTTGGTTTTAGGTGTCCGCTTGATTTTCTTTCTTCACAAATCTGAAAGTAATTTATACTAGGCGGTATGCATTAAAGTTCAAAGACTCAAGAGAGAAGGAGAAGAGAGAGAGTTCAACAGATGCTTTTACTGTCGTCTCCGATGCTTAGAAGGCGAAATTTTTAAGTCGTCAAAAATTCTTGATTGCAGCTGGGTGTTGCCATGGGTTTTACAAGTATGTAGGGGGAGGGCAAAGCCAAGAATTTCTACATGACTAAAAATTCTATACTATATTATTGTGAGAATCGGCGCTCTTAGCATTTATTTTTGCGCCACAGGCACTCATTTTGGCGCCACAGGAACTCATTTTAGCGCACGGACATCCTTTTTGGCGCCACAAGCACTCATTTCGGCGCCGCAGGCACTCATTTTGCTGCCAATAAAAGCTCAGATATCATCGGGGCACAGATGCGTTGAAATTTAGAGCTAAGTCCGTTGCTATATCTTATAATATAGTAGCAACACAAATGCAGTGGGCACCCTGGCGCCAAGCCTTCGGACATCTGCATTCCACAACCAGTGCTGAGGCAATTCTGCATGCCCATTCCGGTGACTCCTGAGCACAAGTGATACAAGTGCGCCAATACTGTACACGTAGACACGCACTCATCCACACGCTC
>NIVC01003497.1:0-55517 GCA_002269645.1 Macrostomum lignano
GGATTCAGTCGGCGGCGTGGTCTTACTTCGCGGTATTGTGTGTTGTGTTATTGTGTTGTTGTGGTATGGTGTTGTTTTGTGGTATTGTGTTGTTGTGGTATGGTGTTGGTGTGGTATTGTGTTGTTGTGGTATTGAGTTGGTGTGGTATTGTGTTGGTGTGTTATTGTGTTGTGTTATTGTGTTGGTGTGGTATTGTGTTGGTGTGGTATTGTGTTGTTGTGGTATTGAGTGTTGTTGTGGTATTGAGTGGTGTTGTGTTTTGTGTTGTTGTGGTATTGAGTTGGTGTGGTATTGTGTTGGTGTGTTATTGTGTTGTTGTGTTATTGTTGTGGTGTGGTATTGTGTTGTTGTGGTATTGTGTTGTTGTGGTATTGTGTTGTTGTGTTATTGTGTTGTTGTGGTATGGTGTTGGTGTGGTATTGTGTTGGTGTGGTATTGTGTTGTGTGATATTGTGTTTGTTGTGGTATTCTGTTGTTGTGTTATTGTGTTGTTGTGGTATGGTGTTGGTGTGGTATTGTGTTGGTGTGGTATTGTGTTGGTGTGGTATTGTGTTGTTGTGTATTGAGTGTTGTTATGGTATCGAGTGTTGTTGTGTTATTGTGTTGGTGTGGTATTGAGTGTTGTTGTGTTATTGTGTTGTTGTGGTATTGTGTTGTTGTGTTATTGTGTTGTTGTGGTATGGTGTTGGTGTGGTATTGTGTTGGTGTGGTATTGTGTTGGTGTGGTATTGTGTTGTTGTGTTATTGTGTTGTTGCGTTATTGTGTTGTTGTGGTATTGTGTTGGTGTGGTATTGTGTTGTTGTGGTATTGTGTTGGTGTGGTATTGTGTTGTTGTGGTATTGTGTTGGTGTGGTATTGTGTTGTTGTGGTATTGTGTTGTTGTGGTATTGAGTGTTGTTGTGGTATTGTGTTGTTGTGGTATTGTGTTGGTGTGTTATTGTGTTGTTGTGTTATTGTGTTGGTGTGGTATTGTGTTGTTGTGGTATTGTGTTGGTGTGGTATTGTGTTGTTGTGGTATTGAGTGTTGTTGTGGTATTGAGTGGTGTTGTGTTATTGTGTTGGTGTGGTATTGAGTGTTGTTGTGTTATTGTGTTGTTGTGGTATTGTGTTGTTGTGTTATTGTGTTGTTGTGGTATGGTGTTGGTGTGGTATTGTGTTGGTGTGGTATTGTGTTGGTGTGGTATTGTGTTGTTGTGTTATTGTGTTGTTGTGTTATTGTGTTGTTGTGTTATTGTGTTGTTGTGGTATTGTGTTGGTGTGGTATTGTGTTGTTGTGGTATTGTGTTGGTGTGGTATTGTGTTGTTGTGGTATTGTGTTGTTGTGGTATTGAGTGTTGTTGTGGTATTGTGTTGGTGTGGTATTGTGTTGGTGTGTTATTGTGTTGTTGTGTTATTGTGTTGGTGTGGTATTGTGTTGTTGTGGTATTGTGTTGGTGTGGTATTGTGTTGTTGTGGTATTGAGTGTTGTTGTGGTATTGAGTGGTGTTGTGTTATTGTGTTGTTGTGGTATTGAGTTGGTGTGGTATTGTGTTGGTGTGTTATTGTGTTGTGTTATTGTGTTGGTGTGGTATTGTGTTTTTGTGGTATTGTGTTGGTGTGGTATTGTGTTGTTGTGGTATTGAGTGTTGTTGTGTTATTGTGTTGTTGTGGTATTGAGTATTGTTGTGTTATTGTGTTGTTGTGGTATTGAGTGTTGTTGTGTTATTGTGTTGTTGTGGTATTGAGTATTGTTGTGTTATTGTGTTGTTGTGGTATTGAGTGTTGTTGTGTTATCTTAAATGCCCGACCAGGCCTCACCCGGCACCGCAGTCGCTTCACCGTGGTGGCCAGCTTGGCCCTGCTGGACTTCTTGGTGCGCTGCTTTTTCAAGCCAACGCAGCCGAGGTCGGTGAGCAACGGGAACAGGTTGCTCAGGATGAGCGGGTGCGACAGCAGCTGCGCCGCCGAGGGCCGCTCGAGCGGGTCCACCTTCAGCATCTTGGAGATGAGGTCCGACATCAGTGGGGAATATCTGAAAGAATTAAAAACAGAACTACATGTGAATTTCTAATTAGTGTGACACTGCCAGTTCTGACTAGTGTGACACTGTGCCAGTTCTGACTAGTGTGACACTGTGCCAGTTCTGACTAGTGTGACACTGTGCCAGTTCTGACTAGTGTGACACTGTGCCAGTTCTGACTAGTGTGACACTGTGCCAGTTCTGACTAGTGTGACACTGTGCCAGTTCTGACTAGTGTGACACTGTGCCAGTTCTGACTAGTGTGACACTGTGCCAGTTCTGACTAGTGTGACACTGTGCCAGTTCTGACTAGTGTGACACTGTGCCAGTTTTGACTAGTGTGACACTAACTAGTGTGACTAGTGTGACACTGTGCCAGTTCTGACTAGTGTGACACTAACTAGTGTGACCAGTGAGGTGCGACATGGCGCTGTGGTATCTGTGAACCCCATAGCCCGAGAGCGCATCAAGCCAGCAGCGCCGCACCTGCGCGGTCGAGGGGCGCCCAGCTGCCAGCGGCAATCTGGGCCACCAGGAGCAGCAGGGTGTCCGCATCGAACGGCCTGCGCAGGCAGCACATTTCGTACAGGCAGCAGCCGAGCGCCCAGATGTCGCTGGGCTCCCGGCCAGCTGTGGCCAGCTTGTCCGAGCTGAACACCTCCGGGCTGAGGTAGGCAGGAGTGCCGACCAGCCCGCTGGCGGAGCTGCCTGCAGGGCTGTCTGCGGGATTGGCGGTGGGGATTGGGGGCGTTCTCAGGAGGGTTGGGGGCGTTCTCAGGGTGGGTTGGGGGCGATTCTCAGGGCGGGTTGGGGCGATTCTCAGGGCGGGTTGGGGGCGATTCTCAGAGCGGGTTGGGGGCGATTCTCAGGGCGGGTTGGGGGCGATTCTCAGGGCGGGTTGGGGCCGATTTTCAGGGCGGGATGGGGGCGATTCTCAGGGCGGGTTGGGGCCGATTCTCAGGGCGGGTTGGGGCCGATTCTCAGGGCGGGTTGGGGCCGATTCTCAGGGCGGGTTGGGGCCGATTTTCAGGGCGGGATGGGGCGATTCTCAGGGCGGGTTGGGGCCGATTCTCAGGGCGGGTTGGGGGCGATTTTCAGGGCGGGATGGGGGCGATTCTCAGGGCGGGTTGGGGGCGATTCTCAGGGCGGGATGGGGGCGATTCTCAGGGCGGGTTGGGGCCGATTCTCAGGGCGGGTTGGGGGCGATTTTCGGGAGAGTTGGGGCCGATTCTCAGGGCGGGTTGGGGCGATTTTCGGGAGAGTTGGGGGCGTTCTCAGGGCGGGTTGGGGGCGTTCTCAGAGCGGGTTGGGGGCGTTCTCAGGGCGAGTTGGGGGCGTTCTCAGAGCGGGTTGGGGGCGTTCTCAGAGCGGGTTGGGGGCGTTCTCAGGGCGGGTTGGGGGCGTTCTCAGAGCGGGTTGGGGCGATTTTCGGGAGAGTTGGGGGCGTTCTCAGGGCGGGTTGGGGGCGTTCTCAGAGCGGGTTGGGGGCGTTCTCAGGGCGAGTTGGGGGCGTTCTCAGAGCGGGTTGGGGCGTTCTCAGAGCGGGTTGGGGGCGTTCTCAGGGCGGGTTGGGGGCGTTCTCAGAGCGGGTTGGGGGCGATTTTCGGGAGAGTTGGGGGCGTTCTCAGGGCGGGTTGGGGGCGTTCTCAGAGCGGGTTGGGGGCGATTCTCAGGAGGGTTGGGGCGATTCTCAGGAGGGTTGGGGGCGATTCTCAGGAGGGTTGGGGGCGATTCTCAGGGCGGGTTGGGGGCGATTCTCAGGAGGGTTGGGGCGGTTCTCAGGAGGGTTGGGGGCGATTCTCAGGGAGGGTTGGGGCGATACTCAGGAGGGTGGGGGGCGATTCTCAGGGGAGTTGGGGCGGTTCTCAGAACGGGTTGGGGGCGTTCTCAGAGCGGGTTGGGGGCGTTCTCAGAGCGGGTTGGGGGCGATTTTCGGGAGAGTTGGGGGCGTTCTCAGGGCGGGTTGGGGGCGATTCTCAGGAGGGTTGGGGCGATTCTCAGGAGTGTGGGGGGCGTTCTCAGAGCGGGTTGGGGCGTTCTCAGGGCGAGTTGGGGGCGTTCTCAGAGCGGGTTGGGGGCGATTTTCGGGAGAGTTGGGGGCGTTCTCAGGGCGGTTGGGGGCGTTCTCAGAGCGGGTTGGGGGCGTTTTCAGGGCGGGTTAGAGGCGATTCTCAGGGGGTTGAGGGCGTTCTCAGGGCGGCTTGGGGGCGATTCTCAGGGGAGTTGGGGCGGTTCTCAGGGCGGGTTGGGGCGGTTCCCAGGGCGGGTTGGGGGCGGTTCCCAGGGCGGGTTGGGGCGGTTTTCAGGGCGGCTTGGGGCGTTCTCAGGGCGGGTTGGAAGCGATTCTCATGCGATTTGGGATAAGATGGGGCGATTCCAACCCCAACGTCACAACTCAGACGCAGGCTCGCCTTTAGCAGGGCTGGTCTGACGCAACGCAGCGAGCCCGAAGTCTGCCAGCTTGCAGACATCGCGGGCGGTGCTGGCCAGCAGGATGTTGTCCGGCTTGAGGTCGCGGTGCAGCACCTGGCGGCTGTGCAGCTCCTCCAGGGCCAGCAGCAGCTGGCAGGCAAATCTGGCCACGGCAGACTCGGACAGGCCGAGGCCGGACTGCTGATGAAGCAGGCTGCTGAGCGAGCCGCCTGAGGCGTACTCCATCACCAGGCAGAGCTGCCTGCCGCCGGCGGACTCGTCCAAGAAGCTGTCCAGCAGCCGCACGATGTTAGGATGCCGCAGGCCGGCCAGGATCTCGGCCTCCTTCAGGAAGGCCTCGCGCTGAAGCTGGTCCGCGCCGCCCAGATCGACTCGCTTGATCACCACCTGGCGAGGTCCAGCGAGGACAAGGAGGTTGGACTTCTTTTCTAGTGAACTATCGTCTCCGAATATGAACCGCCATGTATTGCTCTTAGTGATTGAATTTGCGAAAGTCACTACTGACTGACGCGGCGGAGGAACGGGTTTACAGGTAGACTTGTCACACCTGAGACCATCGGAAGGTAAAACTTGTCACACCTGAGACCATCGGAAGGTAAAACTTGTCACACCTGAGACCATCGGAAGGTAAAACTTGTCACACCTGAGACCATCGGAAGGTAAAATTGTCACACCTGAGACCATTGGAAGGTAAAATTGTCACACCTGAGACCATCGGAAGGTAAAATTGTCACACCTGAGACCATCGGAAGGTAAAATTGTCACACCTGAGACCATCGGAAGGTAAAATTGTCACACCTGAGACCATCGAAGGTAAAATTGTCACACCTGAGAAAGGACTGTCACGCCTGAGATTGTAAGGACTGTCACACCTGAGATTGTAAGGACTGTCACGCATGAGATTGTAAGGACTGTCACGCCTGAGATTGTAAGGACTGTCACGCCTGAGATTGTAAGGAATGTCACACCTGAGATTGTAAGGACTGTCACACCTGAGATTGTAAGGACTGTCACACCTGAGATTGTAAGGACTGTCACACCTGAGATTGTAAGGACTGTCACACCTAGGATTGTAAGGACTGTCACACCGGAGATTGTAAGGACTGTCACACCTGGATTGTAAGGACTGTCACGCCTGAGATTGTAAGGACTGTCACACATGGGATTGTAAGGACTGTCACACCTAGGATTGTAAGGACTGTCACACCTGAGATTGTAAGGACTGTCACACCTAGGATTGTAAGGACTGTCACACCTAGGATTGTAAGGACTGTCACGCCTGAGATTGTAAGGACTGTCACACCTGAGATTGTAAGGACTGTCACGCCTGAGATTGTAAGGACTGTCACACCTAGGATTGTAAGGACTGTCACGCCTGAGATTGTAAGGACTGTCACACCTGAGATTGTAAGGACTGTCACACCTAGGATTGTAAGGACTGTCACACCTGAGATTGTAAGGACTGTCACACCTAGGATTGTAAGGACTGTCACACCTGAGATTGTAAGGACTGTCACACCTAGGATTGTAAGGACTGTCACACCTGAGATTGTAAGGACTGTCACACCTAGGATTGTAAGGACTGTCACACCTGAGATTGTAAGGACTGTCACACCTGGGATTGTAAGGACTGTCACACCTAGGATTGTAAGGACTGTCACACCTGAGATTGTAAGGACTGTCACACCTGGGATTGTAAGGACTGTCACACCTAGGATTGTAAGGACTGTCACACCTGAGACTACAGTATCAGGATTCCTCAACATACTCGAGACCGCAGTGATGTCTCATTAATGATGGTCAGCTGTGAAGGTCACCACTACAGGCCACTGACAGCCCTTAATTTGTTGTCTGTCCGCCAGCCAGTCTCAAAAATCACTCCATAGACACACGCGAGCTGCATGGACACACGGACGAACCTTTTCAGGAGTTGAACAGTTTGCCTGGCGCCTCAGGTACAGAGCCACCCGGCCAGCGGTGCCCTGGTCCAGGTTCTTCAGGTGCCGATAGTTTTCCATTTCATTCGCAGTTCATTTAAACAGAAAAAACCATTTAGGCGCTCTGAATAAGCTGCAGTGCTGGCTCAATCTCCGTCAGGCTTTGGCATTAACTGCATACTTGAAGGGTTGTCCCTGCTGCTCAGACAAGGCCTGCTTTATCTTCTCCACTGCTAAAATTGAGTTATTAGCTAAGCAAAATAAATTCACCAAGGCCAAAGACGTGTTCAGTGTGAGTTCCGAATTGCTGACAAATGCAAACACGGTCACAGAATAAACTATTCTGCCATTGTATTCATTTCAACAGTTGGGACAGGCAAAGTCAGGGAGCGGGTTGCAAAGACAATAGAAGTCAATCAATCGGTAAATCGGACAGGCCTTCGAATACGGTGAAGCATAAGAAGCATGGAACCGATTTACAGAGAGACAGGCAGGTCAGCTCAAGCCAAAGTGCAGCCGCAGTCCACAGCTTCACTTCTTGCCCCTGCTGAGCTTCTTCACCTCGCCCTCCTGGTTGCCCAGCGCGCCCATCAGCTCGCGCACCTTCCGCTTGCGCTGCGCGTCCGCCCGCAGCGTCGTCTCCAGCCGCTCGCCGGCCAAGAAGTCGCGGTCGCGGGCCACCTCGCGCACAGCCGCCTTCATCGCCCGTTTGCGCGCCCGCAGCAGGCGTTTTCGCTCCTCGCCGCCGCTGCTGTCCGACTTTCGCCGGCCGGGGTCGAAATTGGCTTCGACCTGCGGCTCCAGCAGCTCCAGCATGCGGGGCGGCTCGCGCTCGCGGAGGAGGCGGGCGCCGGTCGCCTCGGCGGAGCAGTCGGCGAATGAGTTGAGGAAGCTGCGCGATGATGAAGAGTTAAGGAGTAATCGATAATAGAAAAGTTCTTGATGGATAATTCCTAAATTTAGAATACCTATATAACTTCACAGACAAAACACAGCATTTTATAAATTGACAAGCAGTAGCATTAGCCCCCAAAGAGGGTCAAGCTGCTAGTCCACTATACAAAATATCCGAGATCAAAATACGAGCAGGCCTTCATGAGACCTGTGAATTTACCTGTCAGCTGCATTCAGAATCTCGGCCGGCCACAGCCCGCCACCCGCAGCGGCCTTGGCCCGCTCGGCAGCCTCAGCCAGCGGCAGGAAGGCCGCCCGCAGTCCGGCCGACGGCAGGCCGCCGGTGGCGCCGACGCCGTGCCAGGCGGTGAGCAGCTCGCCAAGGTCGGCGAACACGCGGCCAAGGCAGAGCAGGCGGAGCCCGGCTGCCTGCGAGCTGGCCAGACCGCTGGCCCGCTGGCACAGGCTGAGCGGCAGCGGTCCCGGCCGCCAGTCCGCTGGGACGGGTCGCGTTGCCAGCAGCAGCTGCTGGCGCCGGCGACGCGCTGAACTGGCGCCGCTGTCCTCCTCCTGCTCCTCCTCGGTATCCAAGTTCGCGTGAGGAGCTCCGCCACCGTCCCAACGACTGGCGTCAGCTGGCGAGGCCATGAGCAGGAGGCTGTGCAGACAGGCCAGGAGCTCCGGGCACAGGGGCCAGTGAAGGGCCGACAGAAGGCGCTTCAACGCCGAGACCAGCAGCAGGATGCGGCAGATCTGAGGATTCGGTGGAGTTGCTTAGGTAAATCGAACAACAAGAAAATTATCCTACAACCGATTTATTAATATCCCAGATGAAACAGACACAGTCTACACAAGCTGCTCAGACCTCTTTGAGCCCCGTGGGTCTTCGCCGGACGCAGCAGTCTGCCAGCACCTCGGCGCAGAAGGCCACGCCCAGCCTGAGGCAGCAGAAGCGGCGCGCTTTGAATCCGCTGAGGTTGCACAGCCGCAGGATGAGGCGCACAGTCTCCAGGTAGGGGGCAGGCGGAGCAGCGAGCGCGCCAGACGCAGAGTGGCCGTCATCAGCGGCGGCGACTCGCTGACGACGCGCACGGCGCAGTCGATCAAGCTTGCTGCACAGCCCCGCCAGCTGCTCGCCAGCAGAGCGCCGCTCTGACGGCTTCAACTTTGCCTTGGCAACCGAGCCGCCATTGCCGGTGGGAGCGGCGTCCTTAGCAACCAAACGCTGCGACTGCATCAGCTGGTCAGACAGCAGCTTGAAGGCGGACAGCTGATCGCCGGACTCCGGAGCCGCCTTCGTCGAAGTCGGCACCGACATCAGCGGACCCAGCTGGAATCGAACCCGAGACTTCCACTCGGCGTCGATGGCGTCGGTGAGGCGGCGCGTCTCCTCCAGCTGCTCGCGCTTCTCGGCGCGATCGGCGCGCGTCTGGGCGATCAGCGTCTCCATGCGGTCCTTGAGCCCCGTGCCCTTGCGCAGCAGGCCGCCTTCGTCGAACAGCGCCTCGGAAGACATGCGGCCGCGGCCGGCTCCGGAAGCGTCGTCGTCGTCAAACTCGGCGTCGTCCAGCTCGGTGGCCAGCGGAGCGAACTTGTTGACAGCCGACAGCAGGCCGGAGTCCTCCGCCTCCGACGGCTGCCGCATCGCCGCCTCAGCTTCCGCCGCCAGAACGCGACGCTTCTGGGCGGCAAAACGGCGCAGCGCCACCTCGGCGGCGGCGTCGGCCACGTCGGCATTGCCGTCGCTGCCAGCAGCGCCGAGGCGTCGGTCCAGCAGGCCACCTTTTTTAAAACGCCGGCCCAGTTCGGCGCCCAGCGTGCGGCGCCGTTTGGCCAGACCGCGGGCGGCGCCGCGGCCCGGGGCGGCGATGGCCTTGGCTGCCTTGGCAACGCCTTTGACGACGGCGGCTGGACGGCCAGCGGTGCCATTTGAAGCTTTTGCTGCGGACCGCTTCGCCTGGAAGTGGGTGGGAAAGTGAGGACACGGATTCACTCTTGGCCTAGGTACTGTCACTTGCGTCGCCCCAAAGTCGTTGCAGGTCAGCACAGGTAAGATAGGACTCTAGATCCCGTTGTCTGAGAGATCCCGTTGTTATTGCGACCACAAAACGACTCTGGGGCGATGCAAGTGGACTCTGGGCGCTTTTAGAATAACTCTGAGGTCGTAGAGTCACGGTAAAATTTTTTAATGGGTGGGCTAGTCTAGCAATCCATTCTAATTCCTTCATCTGATTGTCTAGCCAGATTAGCGATATATTATACTACTGCAAACAGAAATCGCTGTTGAGATATAAAAAATGCCAAATAAGGTACAAAAAGTTCCAACAGTTGCTATCAATTCAATCGGTATCGATCGGAGAGACCGGGAGTACAAATGCACCAAATGGATCTGCTTTATTTAAGACTGAATCGAGCCGCCGCTACATATCGGCAGTAAAGCTGAACTTGATTGGCCCTCTGCCAGCAGCCGGCGCGGCTCCGGCCTTCTTCTTGTCGATTTTCGCCGCCTTCGCCTCGGCGCCGCCCTCCACAGCGGGGGTGGCAAGGTACAGCTGGTCCGTCAGCCGGCGCTTGCTGACGCCCTCGCTGCTGGAGGCCGTCAGGCCCTTGACCACCCGATCCCCAGCGGCTCGGACACTCGACCGGGTCAGCTCGGACACGCCGGAGAGAGGCAGCAGGCCGGCCAGGCGGCTTTTGGCGTACAGCTGGCACAGCAGCCGCCTGCCGCGAAGGTCGAACACCCGCAGGTGCCGGTCCTCAGACGTTGCGAACAGCAGGCCGGCGTCGATGACCGCGTCCAGGGCCGTGACAGCGCCGGAGCAGCTCGGCTTGAAGTGGCCCAGCAGCTGCGCGGCGGCCGCGGCTGGCGACTTTGAAGAGGCAGCTGGCGGGCGGCGAAGGTCGAATAAGCCAAGATGGCCCGCTGAATTGCCCGCCGCGACTGCGGCTGCCGATGCTGCCTCGATGGCGCAGCAGGACTGCAGGATCAGAGGAAAAATTTATCCTAACTGAAGAAATGAAGCCAGCCTCCCACATCCTCAGTTGCTGGGCCAGCCTCCCACATCCTCAGTTGCTGGGCAAGCCCCCCAAATCCTCAGGCTGGGCCAGGCTCCCAGATCCTCAGTTGCTGGGCCAGCCTCCCACATCCTCCTCAGTTGCTGGGCCAGCCTCCCACATCCTCCTCAGTTGCTGGGCCAGCCTCCCACATCCTCCTCAGTTGCTGGGCCAGCCTCCCACATCCTCCTCAGTTGCTGGGCCAGCCTCCCAGATCCTCAGTTGCTGGGCCAGCCTCCCACATCCTCAGTTACTGGGCCAGCCTCCCAGATCCCCAGTTGCTGGGCCAGCCCCTTAAATCCTCAGTTGCTGGGCCAGCCTCCCAGATCCTCAGTTGCTAGCCCAGCCTCCCAGATCCTCAGTTGCTGGGCCAGCCTCTCAGATCCTACGTTGCTAGCCCAGCCTCCCAGATCCTCAGTTGCTAGCCCAGCCTCCCAGATCCTCAGTTGCTAGCCCAGCCTCCCAGATCCTCAGTTGCTGGGCCAGCCTCCCAGATCCCCAGTTGCTAGCCCAGCCTCCCAGATCCTCAATTGCTGGGCCAGCCTCCCAGATCCCCAGTTGCTAGCCCAGCCTCCCAGATCCTCAGTTGCTAGCCCAGCCTCCCAGCCCCAGCTCACCTGAATCGGATACTCGGACCAGGCCAAGTTAACAACAGGCCGCCGCTGCTCGCCAGGCGAGTAGAGCCGCAGCTCTCGGTGGCCGGTGCACACAGCCAGCAGTTGGCCGCCAGCAATCGGTCTGATGTCGCGCACGTCGACTGGACGGCGAAGGTTCAGCCGGTCGTTGGGCAGATTCTTGGCCTAGGAAATTTTGGGGGAACAAACAAAGGTTAAAATTGTAGCGGTAGCGTCTAACTTGACAAAAAATGAACCCGAGAATTGTTTATCTGATTTCATCAGATCCGCATGGATCAAAACCAGCTGCTCACCTGGAACACGCAGGACTCGGCCGCCACATCCCAGACCCGAAGGTCGGACTCGCGACCGCCGGTAGCCAGACGAGCGTCGCTGTCGCCCCAGGCGCGGACGACGCCAACGTGGCATCCGGCGCGCAGCTGGGCCGCATCGGTGCAGCTGGCAGCGGAGGCGGCGAAGGAGGCCAGCCTGACGGTGCCGTCCTCGTGACCAACTGCCAGCAAATCTCTCCGCTCGCCGCTGGAATCCGCCGAGGAACAACAGAAGGTCAGACAGGTCGTGGCGGCGGCTGGGACCTGCGAGATGGATTTGCACGGACTGGCAGTGTGATGGCCTCGCATGTTTGGCTTGTTGTGGCGGTAAATGGTGCTTAGCTACATGCATGTGCTACCGCCTTGTACATTGTTCCCTGCACAGACTCTGCTTTCACTCTCGTGTGAGGGTTAGGGTTTCGAAATAGGGTAGGGTTACAGTTCGAGTTTGGGTTGGGTTATGGTTAGAGTTATGGGTTGGGTTATGGTTATGGTTATGGTTAGGGTTATGGTTATGATTAGGGTTATGGTTAGCGTTATGGTTAGGGTTATGGTTATGGTTAGGGTAATGGTTAGGGTTATGATTAGGGTTATGGTTAGCGTTATGGTTATGATTAGGGTTATGGTTATGGTTAGGGTTATGGTTAGCGTTATGGTTAGGGTTATGGTTGTGGTTAGGGTAATGGTTAGGGTTATGGTTATGATTATGATTAGGGTTATGGTTAGGGTTATGGTTATGATTAGGGTTATGGTTATGATTAGGGTTATGGTTATGGTTAGGGTTATGGTTATGGTTATGGTTAGGGCTATGGTTATGGTTAGGGCTATGGTTATGGTTAGGGCTATGGTTATGGTTATGGTTAGGGTTATGGTTATGGTTAAGGTTAAAATTTTCGGTCATATGACATCAAACCCGAAATCATAAGGCTTAAACCTCTTTACTGACCGGTTTGAGTTTAAAACGCTTCAGGTCTAGAAACCTAGATGATGTTTTCGATTGCGGAATGCGGAAATGATGGCTAATGCCCTTTCTGAACTTACCTCAGCTGGTGACGTCATCTCAGCTGCCGCAGCTTTTTCAGCGCTATCCATCTGTCGAAGGTCGTCGTCCAGGCGTCGCAACAGGCCGGTGGCGGTGGCGGCGTAGACGCGTGCCGGGCCGCCGCAGTCCGGGCTGGAGGCCAGACCGATCACCGGGTGCCGCTGGCCGAACTCCGCCACGGCCGACAGTCTGGGAGGCTGGGATGCATCATCAGACACTGCGGAGAATGTGACCGACTTCACGTGCCCGGTGCGGCAGGCCAGAAGAAGCTGCGGCGACTGATGAGGCTCAGGATCCGGCATTGCAACGGATTCATGAATAGTAGACAAATTATAAGACTGTTACCATGGCAACAAAATTGATAACTAGGTGATCTATCAGTGACCAGATAGGCTGGCAACCAACTGCATCAGTGACCAGGTGGTCTGGCAACCAACTGCATCAGTGACCAGGTGGTCTGGCAACCAACTGCATCAGTGACCAGGTGGTCTGGCAACCAACTGCATCAGTGACCAGGTGGTCTGGCAACCAACTGCATCAGTGACCAGGTGGACTGGCAACCAACTGCATCAGTGACCAGGTGGGCTGGGAACCAACTGCATCAGTGACCAGGTGGGCTGGCAACCAACTGCATCAGTGACCAGGTGGACTGGCAACCAACTGCATCAGTGACCAGGTGGGCTGGCAACCAACTGCATCAGTGATCAGGTGGGCTTGCTGGATCAGATAATGCTTTAAATGAAGCAAGAGATAGAAATTAAATGTATAAAACAAAGTTTAACAGATATTCAAGTTTCCAAAGATAAAAGTGTATTTATCAAACATGCAATATAGAGCGCAAATTGAAGTCAGTTAACGCTTACAGTCGGGCAGGTCCAAATCAGTGAGCAGTCAGCCATCTGCATACAGAATAAAATCTATAGCGCAAGTAGCTATAAAAACCGTGAGATTTTTTTAAATCGAGCTGCACACTAAAAGTACAGATTGTGCTAACAACTTGAAAAAACATTCGCTCAAGTACATACTCATATAATAGTAAAATAGAAAAATAAAAATAAATTATTGATAAATGTTGTACGCCTGCTCGCATGTGTGCTAAATAATATATAAATTATCATAGAATTCTCTCAAGTATTAGCTAAGGCAATTTGCTAGTGTAATATTAAAAGTTCCTTAGGAATAAAAATCACAAGACTGTCAAGTTGGTGAGCTTGTTAGGCCTAACATGTCTAGAGCATGGACGCGACAGCCTGTTTTTTGCTAAACTCTAACAGATGCCAGGCAAAACAAAAACTATGTACTGATATACTACTTAGCAAATATTGAATTCAGTAGTTTAACATAGGCCTAAAACATTTAGTTACTCCGGAATAACAGAAAAGCAATCAGATCTGCACAGTATACAGTGGCTTCTGAACAGTGCACCAATAGTATACTAATTTAGACATCGATTTTAACCATTCAGAACTCAAAACAGGGCCACAAAATGTCATGCAGTGCACAATAACACTTAGGGACGGTGAAATAAGGCAAGGCACAGTTTAAATATTGGGGATTAGCACCGATGCATTGCCGCTGCACTGCACTCAGAGTACTGGGTGCTCAAACTGCTGGGTGCTCAAACTGCTGGGTGCTCAAACTGCTGGGTGCTCAAACTGCTGGGTGCTCAAACTGCTGGGTGCTCAAACTGCTGGGTGCTCAAACTGCTGGGTGCTCAAACTGCTGGGTGCTCAAACTGCTGGGTCCTCAAACTGCTGGGTGCTCAAACTGCTGGGTGCTCAAACTGCTGGGTGCTCAAACTGCTGGGTGCTCAAACTGCTGGGTGCTCAAACTGCTGGGTCCTAAAACTGCTGGGTCCTCAAACTGCTGGGTCATAAAACTGCTGGGTCCTCAAACTGCTGGGTCCTCAAACTGCTGGGTCCTAAAACTGCTGGGTCCTCAGACTGCTGGGTCCTCAAACGCTTGGTTCTTTAAAATAGCTCGTACTGGGCCACTAGAAAGGATTGTAGCCAAGTATATAGAGCACCGGACTCACGAATTGAAGGTCGGGGGTTCGATTCTCGGTCCCACAGGAACAATTTATCACGTGACTCTGCATCCTGGAGCAAGACTGTCAGGTCTTTAAACTGCTGGGTCCTGAGACTGCTGGGCCCTTGAACTACTTCTTAAACTACAGAGCCCTAAAAATCAAAATCTTACAAAGTTCGAAAAAATGATTGCGCAAACAGCTGGGACAGATTCACTCATTGGAATCTCGGTCTCCAGCAGCAGCCACGTCTGAGGGCTTGGCCTCCTCCACAGCCTCAATCGCCTCCTCCAAGTCTTCCCCGTGGCCATTCCGCTCGGTGGTGTCTTCCCGGGCCTCGGCCTGCTCAGTATCACCAGCGGCAGCGTCGTCAACCTCGTCCTCGGCGTCGGGCAGGTGGTGCACCGCGAAGAAGGCGTTACCGCGCCGCTCGATGCTCAGCTCTCCGCGCCAATAGCCCGTGCGCTCGAATTCGGCACAGATCTCCGCCAGCTTCAGGAGGCGATCGCGGTCCTCCTGCCAGGGCCCGAACTGAAGACGGGTGGGGGAATGTGGGACTGTCTGTCTGTCTGTCTGTCTGTCTGTCTGAGTCTGTCTGTCTGTCTGTCTGTCTGTCTGTCTGTGTCTGTCTGTCTGTCTGTCTGTCTGTGTCTGTCTGTCTGTCTGTCTGTCTGTCTGTCTGTCTGTCTGTCTGTCTGTCTGTGTCTGTCTGTGTCTGTCTGTCTGTGTCTGTCTGTCTGTGTCTGTCTGTCTGTCTGTCTGTCTGTCTGTCTGTCTGTCTGTGTCTGTCTGTGTGTCTGTCTGTCTGTGTCTGTCTGTCTGTCTGTCTGTCGTCTGTCTGCCTGTCTGTATGTCGTCTGTCTGTCTTTCTATCTGTCTGTCTGTCTGTCTGTCTGTCTGTCTGTCTGTCTGTGTCTGTCTGTCTGTCGTCTGTCTGTCTTTCTTTCTTTCTGTCTGTCTGTCTGTCTGTCTGTCTGTCTGTCTGTCTGTCTGTCTGTAAGCATTTCGCCCAACTCCCTGACAGCCCCTCCAACCTTTTCTAGCAGGCGCGCTCGCTCAGCCTCCAGTCCGCCATCATTTTGCCAGAGTCGCAGCTGAGCTCGAAAGTGAAAATTGGGCGCCACATCGTGCTTAGCGGCCCGCACAGCGCTGAGCACAGTGTCCCAGGGCAGGTCGGTGACGGAGGCCAGGTAGGCGATGATAAGAGTGGCGCTCCTGCTCACGCCCGCCATGCAATGGACGAAGACGGCCTCCCCAGCCAGCCGGCCAGAGTGGATGAAGTCATTGGACTGCTGGAAGAACTGCCGGATGTCCTGCTGGCAGCTGTCCGCCGCCAGAAACTGCAAATGGTTTCGCTGCTTAACGCAGGCCGGCATGCTGAACCTGGCGTCGAATATGGTGAGGATGTGCCGGACGCCGTTCTCCTCCAGCAGCTTAGCATTGTTGGCGCCCTGCCAGCTGCCCAGGTACAGATTGGGCGCGATCAAACTCATCTGAGCGCCCATTGTTGCTGTAGACAGGTGCTGGGCGCTGCAACAGGCATTGGGAGAATTGGCATTGGGGTGCGTTATCTGCGCCTTGCCCTGCTGTCACCTTCCCCATCTGCGCCTTGCCCTGCTGTCACCTTCCCCATCTGCGCCTTGCCCTGCTGTCACTTTCCCCATCTGTGCCTTGCCCTGATGTCACCTTCCCCATCTGCGCCTTGCCCTGCTGTCACCTTCCCCATCTGCGCCTTGCCCTGCTGTCACCTTCCCCATCTGCGCCTTGCCCCGCTGTCACCTTCCCCATCTGCGCCTTGCCCTGCTGTCACCTTCCCCATCTGCGCCTTGCCCTGCTGTCACCTTCCCCATCTGCGCCTTGCCCTGCTGCCACCTTCCCCATCTGCGCCTTGCCCTGCTGTCACCTACCCCATCCGCGCCTTGCCCTGCTGTCACCTTCCCCATCCGCGCCTTGCCCTGCTGCCACCTTCCCCATCTGCGCCTTGCCCTGCTGTCATCTCCATAACAGAATTAAAACGATTAGTTTGACAAATAACTGCCGAGGACAAGGGATCGCTTAAATAACAACAGCCAATGAGCTAAAATGTGACCAATAATAGCCGGGTCACAAAATCAGCAAACAGCATTGAACAATTAAACTAAAACTAGAGTTTATTTCGAACGCGAACACAATTCACACGAACGCTGACAACGCACGTTCCAAACGCTAACAGATACCATATGAAACTGGTCAAGACTAGAGATTACTGAGTGCAAAACGACAACAGAAAAATGAAATTAATACCGAGACGTGACTAGATACTAAGAGTAGCATATATAAAACCCGATAAAGGCGCTACTTAAAAGCCATGAATGTTTTTTGCCCGCAGCCGAAGCAAGCAACACGGATGCAGCAGGACCAAAGAATGATACGCTTTCGCCTGCCTAGTTATAAACATCAGCCTGACGACGAGATGTCACGGTACAAATGGCCAAAAAGTCGTCGCCTGAGGCGTTCTAGAGTCACTGTAGAGTCATTGACTTGCGTTTGAAGTCCATTTGCGTCGCTTGATAAATCAGAGTCAAATCTCATGGCAACTAACAGCTGCATTTAACATATATGGAAATCCCAAGTCTTTTTAGTAACTTTCCCAGGCCAGCACAGTGAGTGTCCACTGAAATGAGCGGCTCGCTAGAGCAGGAAGCCGCCACCGGACACTTCCGTCCGGCGGGGACTGTCAACAAAGGACAGCCAGTCGGACTCGTAGGTAGGCAGCAGGCCCATTGTGTGGCACTTGTACACCGCTAGCGCCAGCACGGCCAGGTTGCCAATCAGGTAGACGAAGCGCTGCAGACAGGCCTGCCCGCCCTCGATCTGGGCGAAGGTGGCCTGCATGGCGAACACGGCCTGGATGGGGCGCATGAACAGCATCAGCACCATCATGATGGGGAATATCGATACGGAATTCCCAGCCATCCACATGATGAACAGATTCATTGGCAACTGTTTCAGCGGACCGAGGGCCGCGTCCCAGCCTCTCTTGCTGATGAGGGCGCCGTCCGGCTCCCGGCCGCCGGCCAGAGGTGGTGGCCTGTCCATGTAGCCGGCCGGGGCGGCCAGCTGAGCAGTCGCCGTGCTCAGCGAATCGTAATGACGCGACTGGGAAGCTGGCGAGCGATGATGAAGCAACGAGAATTCGATGGCCCAGCGCCTCCGTATGCCAACAGCGGCTGCCAATGAGGCAGAGTTGGGCACTGCCGCGGCTGCTGCCGGTTCATTGCGCATCGCAGATTGAGCCGCTTCACAGCTGAAGCATTTGTTGATTTCAAATATTGTACAGCTGCAGTGCTTTACGCAAAAAGAGAAAGTCTACGCCTGCCATTTGGCATCACACAAGAATCCAACTTTACTAGGGAGGGACCGCTGACCACTTTGACCTCCCAGGACCACTGCAGTAAGGCAAAGCATCCAATTTCAATGCTAGAGGTAAAATTTATGTTGCTAGGTAAACTCAAGCAAAGCTAAGATACCTTCAAGCCTAAGACACTGAATCCATTTAATTGGACTTAATAATGACTTTCTGATGCTTTTTACTCTGTTTAAGTAAGTAAGGAAAGTAAGCTGAATTTTAGCTAGTGTAATTTGGGGCTTTACATGTATGTGCAATAATAAATGACATTTTTTGTCTTCTCCTATTAACTTTCTTTCATGAATACTTCATAAATATTAAAACCTTGGCTTGGACCCTGCCTAGTAGCAAAATTATAAATGCTTCTATCTTTATTGCTTATTGGAATAAACAGAGATCTTTATTGATAGTCAGATACATAAATAAGGAAATCAATTGACAAGCTTCAACATTCCTAAATTGTAGGATCCTAATATTCAAATTGCAAAAATCTCATTTTATAATTTAAAAGTATAGTTATGTTAACAAAATATATATTGCCATGATCCTATATAGTTATGCACTTAAGATTACCCTTTCCTTAAATTCTTGCAAACTTGATAGGGTATCCAGACAAATTTTGTAGATATAGATCAAATATATATTTCATCTAAATTTATATGTCATAAGATGCTGATTTTTCAAGATTCTTCTACATAGCCCACAATTTAGTACAAAGGGCATCAGATATAGATAAGGTAAGCTATCTCTTGCTATAGACAACAAGTTTTTTCCTACAAAGATAATGTTTCATTTTGACAATAATATGTCATTGCTGATATATTATTATTTATTTAAACTGTTGCCTCTCAATAATTTAATAGGCATCATAAAAATTAGCTTTAGATGTTATCACATAAAGTAAATAATCACATGATATTATAGACAATTTACTAACTTTAAAGTTCCAAGCCAAGTGCTATTAAACCAATGTTCTTTGTTTAACTTTAATCATTTTGTCTAAAATAGAAAATCATCTATGAAGTCAAACAATTATTCTGTGTTATTGGTATTTATTGTAGTCAAAGCCATTATCAATATATGCATGATTTGTTATATAGAGTCTAGGCCTAATAAAAATTACTATTTTAATTGTATTTCAAACTTTATATATTTCATGGACAATAGATTATTTAATACATGCCTAGTTTATTTGCCAATTTGGCTTTTGTATTAAACAAAATTTTCAATTCTATCTTTTTAGTAATTGAATAGACTTTGCAATTTGCATTACATATAAAATATAAAAACAATACTAATGATAACAATAAAAAATATAGGTAAAAAAATAGCATTTATATGTGATAGTGCCTCCTTTTTCTAGCAATATCTGTATGCTCTGTTAATAGTATAGTATATTCTTTTTAATATTCATTTTCTATGATTACTTTTCTTAGAATAGGCTACATTCAAATTTACACTAGAAAATAAACTTTTTGTTTAAATGTTATGTCCCGAAATACCAGTAATATTCTAATAATATTAAATTTCTAAAGGATTAATAGCCCCAATTTGGAAGCATTAAGAACCACTGAAAGCAAGAATTACTCAGTAGTGTAGTATAAGGAATATTGCCATAGAGCAGTAAAATTGCCTCAGAGCAATAAAACACCTAGAAGCTGTGACCCTCTGATCCCGGGAATGCCTTGGACTAAGAGAATTCCACTTTAGAAAGAGTAATTAGAAGTATAGAAATTGGGTTTAGTGTCAATAGACCACCCAGGCCAAGAAATAGTATATATGCTACTTGCTACTAGTAGATAAGTACATATACTATCAATAAGTACATTCATACACTACCAGTAATATTTGTATACATGAAACATTAGTAAAAGCATATAAGTAATAGGAATATTAGGAGCCTTATGACAACTTAAGGTAATTTGACAAGACAAAAGTTAGCCCTAGCATAACTTTGGTGGCTTCATTAGGAAACAGTGAGAATGTCATTAGGGGCAGAACTTTTCCCCTACAACATATCAATATAAAAGTTTCCATGCTTTTTGGTGCCTGTGCTTTTTTGGTACCTGGTATTTTAGTACCATAGCTTAGTGTAAATACAAAAATTTTTCATAAAAATATAATAAATACTTTACAACACTTCTGTCTTTATCTAATGAAAGTGTTATTCTTTTCATTAATTTAATCCACTTTTTAATTTTAGAAAATCTCTCATTTTATTAAATTCTATTAGCTATATACTATTAGATAGACTGTAAAAACATTGCATTGATTCAACTCATGTAGTATTCAATGATCAAAATTAGAGTTCCACCATAGCTACAGATATGGCTATGGGAAGTTACAGATACAGAGGTTTTTTGGCAAAGTATATGAATACAGATATGGTTACAGGAACATATATTTCCCATTTCTAGTTCTTGTATCTAGTAATACAACTCAACTAAGACTTGAAAGATCATTGGGCTTGGGGCTGTTGATTTGATGGGAGTAGGGTAATAAAAATAACTTAATGTTGCCAGTTTTAAAATGAGGAGAACTTTTAAGTCTATGGAATTTAGGACTCAAGCATTAACATAGATTTTCAATGCCATGTCCACATCAAAGTCAGTGGCAGATCCAGAGGGAGGAAGGGAGCAACCACCCCCTTTTTTCCTGTGGCTAAACTTGCATATAAGGGAGAATATTGCAATTTTAGGCTTATTTAGGGCTTATTATGGGCCAACCCAAAAAGTTGGACCAATCTGCCCAGGACTACCCCTACTTTAAAAATTCTGGAGCCACCACTGGTTATAGTTGGGTAGAAGAGGCTAAAATAAAGATTCAAAATTTAAATTCATATAAATTCATATAAAGCATAAGAACAACTATGATAGTACTATGTCCCACAAACTGGCTTTCCAAGCAGGGATGGGCAGACTTTTACCTCAAAGGCCAGATAAAGAATCTAGCTCATGGCCAAAGGTAGATGAGAATAGAAAGAAGAAAGAATATACAATTCAAAAAGAGAGGAGAGACAAGAGAGGGGATAAGAGAAAAGATACAAGAGAAGAAAGGAGAGGAGAAAGAGGAAAAAAGAAAAGATAAGAGAATAGAAAAGAAAGGAAATAGAAGAGAAGATAGAAGTTTCAAAGGATTCAAAGGACATAGAGAGAAGCCAATGCAGAGGCCAGAGTTTGCCAATACATGTTTTAGAGTCAGACAGATATTGCCTGAAATTCTGTGCAGCACCCCAGCCAACAATATCAAATTTTTGCCTCAAATCCTAATTTTATATGATTTTACTCCATTTTATGTTTACCTTTACTTTTTTTACACCAAGACTAAAATTGTTTAGTGAATAAAATTGTTTTTTTATAAATTTTTTACACCAAGACTAAAATTTTATACGCCATTTTTTCAAAGCATATACATTTTTAAGAATTTAAAACTTTTACTAAACTTTAAAATGGCTATTTTTTTAAAACTGATATTCTTGGTTTTAATTTTGAGTTTCTTGTAATTGTGTTATTATTTTCTATTTTAGTTTTTGATTATTTTTAAAGAGCTTTTGATGTTGGTTGATATTTAAATAGCTACACAATTAGTCAATTACATTAGCCTTGAACTTGGCTATTTTTTTGTATGCCAACTATGTACACTTACTGTTGAAATAGAAAATTCTATATACTAAATATATGCCAAGATTGTCAGCAAGACCAAAAATATGCTAGAAAATTCCAGTATTAAGGCCACCTTCTGGACTATGGATTTTAAGTATGAATTACAATACAATAAGTTATTTAAAGCAAAACTACTGTTAAGCATTTTTAGATTAGGCCAGGGCCTACTACCTAATTATATTTTTATCTGTTTTTAATTGATAATTTTGGTACCAAAAAGCAAATTGGATAACAAAATGCTAGGTAGGCTTACCACAAAGCACAAGTATCAAAAAGAGCTATCAATATGAAGGCGCATGACCAAGACCGCCACATACCAAGACCGCCACAGCTCTTACTGACTATTGGAATTGAGGGGAAGCTACCAATCTTCCAGCATTGCTATTGGTTATGATGGGTTGTGGAGTTAGATGAGGAGGAACAGTGGTGTGATTGGAAAGTTTGCCAAATTTCGCGCCGACTGGAAATTTTCGCGCCATGCCAATAACATTCTACTGACAGCCAAATAAGTCAATTGATGACACTTTTGAAGATGCGTCTGGCTACCAATTAGCATGTCTCTCAAGTCCCAGCCGTGTCCCACCTGAACTTCTTGTTGGCGATGTCTGCAGGCAGACGACTGCTCCTGCTGGTGATTGACGACGTTGACAGCAGCTCAGCAGCCTTGCGCTTCAAGACGAGCTCAGCTAGCTTCTCTGCCTCCTCATACATGCGCAACAGTCGGCCGAGTCGGCCGATCCGGCCGACCAATTTGGCAGCCAACCAAGGAAGTCGCAAAAATGCCACCCAAGAAAAACACCAAGTAGTAGTACTAAGTAGCTGACGAGACATTTTTGGTTAATAAGACAGTCATAGTTACTCCTGCCGTTTACCCAAAGTTGCGTTAATTTTTAATTTTAAGGTTTTTTTACATGGAAGTCGCATTTTTGGCCAAAAACTACGTCGCATTTTTGTTAAAACTAAGTCGCACGGCTGACCGAATTTTGGAAGTTGCGCATGTATGTGCCTCCTTCTGCTTCTTCTTCTGCACATTATGCTGCTGACGCCTCAGTTCTTCAATCTCGGCGTCCTTGCTCTTGGTGGCTGCCGTCAACTCGTGAAGCAGCAGTTAGATTAATCTCCTAAGCTATGACATTCTTGTATTTCATACTGTCTGACAAGAGAATAAGTGTAAAAAGCAGAAAATAAGAATGCAATTTTCGCGCCCATGGTTCCACAAAATTTCGCGCCAGACCCCCAGGATTCGCGCATTCGCGCCATTTTCGCGCCTGGCGCGAATTCGCGCCTGAATCACACCACTGAGGAGGAAGTGTCCTAAGATTGGTCACTAATAAGATGAATAAGTGGCCCAAAATGATTGCAAGTCAACCAGGGCAATTTTAACAATTCAAATTAAATGAAAAAAACAAGGAGCCTGGCTCACTCACCTACCTAGCCAGGCTAGCCTGCTTACCAGTTCCTCTCTCGTGGCCTTGTCTTGCTGGCTCTCCCCATCTCACCCCTCCTCAGCCCTATCTAATAACATGGCGAGCCAAATTCCTCCCTCCTATCTCCCCCAAGTGTGGCGGTCTTGGTGTGTGGCGGTCTTGGTCCTACACCAATATGAATACTATAAATAATTAATAAGTTGGTGAATCTGACCAATCTTATGTTCTATGCTCAACCCTATAACAAATTTGCTTGTGACAAATTTATCCTAGGCCATAAAAAAGGCCTAAACAATTTTTATAAACACTAAATATTTAATAATAATTAGCCCGCCTAGTTGATACTTGATAGTTGATAAATACCAAAGCCAAGGGCAAGGCTTCATTCATGGCACTTTCAATTTAAAAAAATGTAATTAAACCGACAAAAAGTTGTATATATATCCAATAGCCAATAGGCTCTTTCTATATGTCAACGCCTACTAGTGATTTCTACTACTAGGCCTATGCTGCCAGTGTGCAGTCATTTCGTCTACCTATTTTAGGCCTAGATGGACAATGTAGACCTACCTATGAGTCTATGACCTAGTTCTTAATTGAGATTATTATCTACTCTTAGTATCTCTAAGCTAGGTCTAGCCTAGCTAACTTAACTACATTTATCGTTTTTAACCATTTTGAAACAAGCCCAGTGGAGTAGCGTAGCCAAGGTCATGACATGTGATGTGGCAATGGCATACGACCACATAACATAGCATGTTCAGTTTCATAATCAATGTCAATGAACACAAATTACAAGGACAACTTTAAAAGCAAAACGAGGCAATTAAAAGGACAAATTGGTACAACAGGGGTGCTGTGGTTCTATTTCGTGACCCACATATTAGAAAATAGTACGACAATGACTTGCAGACACAACCAGCTTCATTTTGTTCTAAAAAGACGGTGGTTTGAAACAAACGCAAAATAAAACAAAATAGACTATTTCTATACCTAGATGTCACGAAAATTTATAAGCATTAAAGAAAAAAATAGGAACCTTATTAGACCACATATTTTGCAACAGATAGGCTAAGCTAGAGTATTGTTGTATAAATATGTATAAAGTAAAGTGGTGCTGCGATCGTGGCAAGCTAGCAAGTGTAGCAAGCGCTCAAAAGACCAGCGTGCGCAGCATCCAGCTGCCGCTCCTGCAAGGTGGTCAGGGTTCACGTTTCAGCGTTGTAGATAATTTCAAATCTAACACTTAGCGCGCAACTACACACTTTGTAACTTAATTTAAAGGTCTTTAAAGCAAAATAATACATGTACATGTACATAGCGAACCCCGGGGGGAACTATTTTAGCAGGATTACGATATTTAACATGATTATTCTGACATGCTTTATTGATTAGCTAGGGGTGTCAATTTTGGGTGGACAGCTATTGCAGCAATCTTATTGATCGGTTGATTTGCTTTGAATAGCGTAGTTATACTTTTTTCGTGATCTAATCGTCAGTGGGTTTAAAAGCATTGGTAATCTTAATTCTTTATGGAATATTCGACTTCTACTACTGTAAAATACAGTAAGACCGGGTAAACGTAAAACTTGGTCTCTGTCACTTTTGGCAGCTTATACGCGTTTGTCTCTGGGGCCTTTTGTTGTATTCTCGATCACTTTCGATAATATAGGTCTAGCGCGCGGTCTAGGGTTCTATAAACAGCTCAGCTTTATATCCTTTATCAGGCCGCCAGAGAAAACCGTATAAACTGACGGGATCTCCTAGTATCTAGGCTGAATTTGAATCTCACGAGTATTTCGCTCTGCGTAACTTTAAGGCAAATAATTGGGTTGAAGACTTGAATTTGAGCCAACTGGATAGTCCAGAGATCAATACAAAAGGAGCGAGTTGAGATCTGAAAACTGCGCAGGAAAAAACGAAGCGCCGCTCCAGTTTAAGATGGGCGTCTATTTTATACCGATTGGCAATTTTGACCCCCCCCCCGCCGCCGGTGGGGTGTCTTCGCGTGGTTAGCAAAGGCGGGGGATTAATTTTAAGCAATAAAATTCTGGGACTCAGTCCCCTAGTTGTACACGAATTTAGTTAGTTCTAGTAGGTTGCTAAGTGCGAGGGTTAGAGATTATTCAGGGTTTTGCAAATCTATGTGTTGAGTTGGATAAAATTTGGGATACGCTCGTAGAACGATTATAGAAAAAGAGCTTAATTTTCCGTCTCTTAACTCTGTCCATGGATGATTAAACAGTCTCTCTCTCAGCTCTCGGTTGTCAAGCTGTTTGGGGTTGATCTCGCCTTCTTGGGCCGCTTCAGGTTGGGTAGGAATCTGTAGGTGGGCCTCACGTTTTCTCCCTCAGGGTGCGCCAGATTCTGCTGCGTGCCGCGTCGTTCTTTAAGTCAGGTCGCTGCTCAGTTTGCTTTTCCCAGCCGGTTTGAGTGCCATTGTTCCTGCGGCAGGGTGACGCTACTGACTGGAATGGAAAGGGGCTTTATTAGATTCGGCTATTCAAATTGACTTGACAATTGATTAATTATCTTAGAACTGCTTCTGTTTGCCCTTCTAATAGCTATCTAGGGGTTCCATTGTGTTTTTTCTGCCTCGGCCTTCACTGCGGCTGGGCCTTTCATAAATTTCTACCTATCTTCTAACTTAGGGTTAAAACTTCAGATGTCTAACTCTTATATGATTCCCCTTTTTTTCGAAATCCTTGTGATAACAAGGATTTGGGTCCTCTATGCTAGAACTAAATCGCGTTGTCGGTGCGTATTTCATCAAATATAAGACGTTAGAAATCTGCAAAAGGTAGTAAACGTTGTATTAGGGGTAGAAGAGGATGTGCTAGCAGAGGTAGATAAGTGATTGTGTCAGAGGATGGATTATACTTCAAGCAAAAGTTTCAAGCGTATAGTTTGTTTTATATAGCTCGTATGTTGCGCCGAGGCCGTTTAGTAATATTCGTCCTTGACCGGGCGGTTGCCTATCTTCCATAGATATAGGCGGTAGCCCCTGTGGTGAGGGCCATGGCCTAATGGTGGCGGCCGCCTCATATGGGCCCCCGTCCCATGGAGTCTTTCTGGGGGCCAGGATCACCCCCCAGTCGTTATAGTCGGCGGCCGTTTGTGTAGCCACGGAGTGGCCGCCATCGATATCGCACTCGGCGACCTGTGTTTGTGCGTCTTTCTTGACGCACTTCCGAACGTGGAGGTCTACGTCCACAAAAGCCTGGTCAGGTCGCCGGGTGTAAGCCTTTTCTGGTGTGTAGGCGGCCATCTTTGTGCTGAGTGTGTGCTGGAAAGAAATAAGAAATTGATTATCACGTCTGGGGGTTTGGCGTGTGTTCTCATCTGCCTATCCTCCTTAGTGGGCCTACTTTACATTGGTTCTATCCTCTGCGTACATGGTGTGGCGAGTGCGGCGGGACGTGAGGGGTGGGGTTTTTAGAAGCTGGGTTCGGAGCCGTGCCGCGTCTGACGAAGGGGTCCTTTCCTTCCTAATCTTTCGATTCCTTTCAAAACGCGGCGCATGGAAGCGTGCCCCCACAATTTGACTATTCGGCCGATTTCTGCGCCGTAGATACTATCTAATCTCATCATGTCTGAGTTTACTGTGCGGAAGATAGTGCGTCTTGTTAGTGAGCTGGAGCAGCGATTACGGGCCATGGAAGATCGCTCTATTGGTTTAGAACGCTGGCTACTCAATCTGGAGGCTCGGTCGGCGGTTCAGGATGGCGGGCTGCGCGCTCTTCGCGGTTGGCTGAGCGGGGTGGGGGGCGGTGGCCTCCTACTGTTTGTCGCGCTTCTACTGCTCCTAATCTGTCTTCTACGCCGGCGGTATCAGGGCCTGCCTGCTTAGTAAGCCATGTAATTCCGTGGATTTCACGTCAACCTTTAATGACAATGTGTTCTCTTCAGTTCTGTTTTTATTTGTTATAAATACGGTTATAAATTCGGTACATCCAAGCATCAGTAAAGCATTAAATATCGCAGGATTCCTGGCTCTCACCCAGGCGGCCCGGGTTCGACTTCCGGTCAGGGAACCACCTGTAACAGGTCGTTTATCGGTAGTCTCTGAAGGCCTCTCACGCCAACTACCTTACACGCCTGCTACCCCTCTGCCGGCGTGTAACCTGCTACTACCCTGCCTGCTACCCCTCTGCTTAAACTTTACTCAACTCGGCAGTGGAGAGCCTCGGCTCTTTCAATTGCAATTGTATTTATAACGCTCGGCATTGTGCTCGGGGGCAGTGTTGGGGTGGTGGCGTGATATTTTTCCGCCCACCCATCTTATTTGCTTTTTTGCATAGATAGCTAGTTAGATGAATTAACACAGAGAGGGCACTGCGTGGTCTGCGTGGCTGTTTTAGTGCTGGCAAATGCGTGGGTCTAACATTAAATATCTATGGTAAGTTTGTAATAGCATATCAGCGTTTTGAACGCTGATAACAGCTCATCGATAAAGAACTTAAATTAACAATATTGAAAAGTCGCGAAAATGGTCACTGGTCAGATAGTCATATTCCATTTCGTCATACCGGATGACGAAGTGACCAGGAGCAAAGTAGCTTTGAAAAATAATATGACGAAGTGACCAAATATTTAGTTATGCTGGATACTTCGTCATCAATCAATCAGTGAAATATATGGGGGATGCTTTTAACGTAGATAACAATTATGCACAAAAAATAAACCAGAAATTGGTATCCGGCCTTTCACATCTACCAATCAGAAAAAAATAGTCGAATAGACACCGAATCTTTTAGATATTAAAAATTTTATAAAACTTTCAAGAACATATTCTTTTGCCATGAATTAGAAAATTCTCCACGCAACACCCTTATACAGTACGCATAACGTATTTCTTTACAATGCCGGATAAACGTAGACCGCGAAAGTGCAAGAATCAATTGTGTGTTGCGTGCTCAAAAACAGTGCGCAATGATGATGAAGCCATTTCGTGTGACGTCTGCAAGAAATGGCAACATCGCTGCTGCGGAACAGGTGTGTCGAAAAAAGACTACAAGATGCTAATAATGCAGGATACAGCATTCATGTGGATATGCACTAAGTTCCGCTGCAGGGCGGTCCGAAGACGCAGCGGGGAGGCGAGCGTCGCCCATTTCGCTAATCCCTGAAAGACCCGCAAAGGCTAGGGCGCGGGGCCGGTCAGGGAGGTCTGCCGGTCCTGTCTGTAGCGTTGTCTTCGGTGGGGAAGACAGAGGCTCGTTTGGTAGCCTGGAGGAACTGGATGAGCCGTGGGATGTTCTCGGGCCGGCAAACGTCGTCCAGGGACGGGTTGGGCCCGAGGTGGCTGGTCTCGGTTGAAGGCCGGGCAGTAGCAGACGAAGTGCTTGGCATCTTCGTTCTCGAGGCTGCAAAGGGGCAGAGTTCACTCGGGCGAACACTTCGGAGGAAGCAGTGCCTGGCAAAGCAACCGTGACCTGTGAAGGTCATAGTGAGAGCGCGGATATCTTTTCGATTTTGATTCAAAAGGATTCTATGCAGCTTGAGGGATGGATTGGGCACTGCAGCACGGGACTGGCGGCAGTTGAAAATGCCACCCCATATGCGTAAGTGCAGGATGTCCGCCCAGTCATTCATCTCACGATTAATGACCGTGGCGGGGATGGGGGCCAGGGGCACGGGGCCAAGGAGCGAGCCAGAACTACCCGCCTTTGCGAGCTCGTTAACTTTGAACCCAGCGTGTCCTGGGATCCACGTAAGCCGGGCGGTGTTCCTCCAAGCCAGCTTGTTGAGCTGCCCGATACAGTCACGGACTGTTCGGGAGTTCGTAGTGGTGTGACACAGGGCCTGCAAAGCGGCTTGGCTGTCAGAGTCGAAGAAGATTCTTCTGTCCTTGAAGTCCCTGCAGTGGAGCTCAGCTGCACAGGAGCTGATGGCAAGGACTTCGTTCTGGAAGACGCTAGAGAGTCTGTCAGTGTGTTGGGCGTGAGTAGAGATCACGCGGCCGTTGATAAGGATACAGACTCCAAAGCCGGATAAACCGTCTTTGGAGGATCCGTCAGTGAAGCAGTGAACCTCCTGAGGGGCCCAGCTGTCGTTGGCGTTCTCCCTGGAGGGGATAGTGACCTTGAAGCGTTGGTAGAGATTGAGGGAGCGCGGCTCAGCGTCCGAAAGAACAGCCGTACTCCCGCTCTCCTCCAGAACTTTAAGGCACAGGTCAGAGTGCGGCCGGAGCTTGCGCTTCGCCATCGCTCTTTGTGGCTTGAAGCTAACGCCACCCTCGATTAGCCGGCGGGTGGTTTTAGCAGCCTCGCGACGGACAAAGATGTCCAGAAGGGGGGGGGGGCAGAGAAAGGCGTTGAGGCCGTCAAAGGGAGCAGAGAGCGGGGCATTCAGAATCATGCGGCACGCGCGTCCCTGCACCTTTTTAAGGGCTTCGTAGCAAGTTTTAATCTGCAAAGCGCAGGTCCAGATTAGACCGGCGTAAGTAACGGCCGGTCGGACCATTGCGGTGTAGATCCACCAGAGCCGTTTCGGGGTGAGGCCCCAGGTGGTGCCAACGGCTCTGCGCAGCTGCGCAAGAATCTCGAGGGCTTTTTTGGTTTTGGCCTGAACGTGGGTGGACCAGCTCAGCCGGTGGTCCAGCGTAACGCCGAGACACTTGGTTTGCTTGCAGGATGGGATTTCCACCCCGTAAAGCTTTAGTGGGCGAATACGCCAGTTGACCCTGCTGGTGAACATGATCGCGACAGTTTTGGTCTCGGAGAGTCTGAGGCCGCACCTGTCCGCCCATTGTTCAGCAGAGCGAATAAAGTTTTGCAGAAGATCCCTAAGGGTTTGGGTGACGGTCTGGATGCTACGGCTGTAACATCATCGGCGTAACCGACCTTAAGGATGGGGTCAAGATGGCTGTCCTGAAGGAGCTCATCGATGACCATGTTCCAGAGAACTGGAGAAAGGACACCGCCCTGGTGGCCCAGCAGGTGTGCGGTGGCAGTGCGGTGGCTGATCATATACATGATCCACCGGGTGAGGTGCGAGTGGGTTCCTCTAGCACGTAGAGCTCTGTCGAAAGCCTCAAAGAGGACATTATCGAAGGCTCCAACAATGTCGAGGAAGACAGCGAGAGCGTAGCCATTACCAAGAACGGCTTTCTCCAGCATGTCGACCAAGACATGAAGCGCACTCTCCGTGGACCGGCCTGCCCGAAAGGCGTGCTGGTTCTCACTGAGCGGCTTGTTCTTCAGTTCCACAGAGAGGAGGCGCCAGAGCACCAGTCTCTCTAACAGCTTCACCAGTGAGGAGGTGAGGCTGATTGGTCTGAAGGATTTAATGGACCGGTAGTCCGGTCGGCCGGGCTTGGGGATAAAAACCACCTTGGCCTCGGTCCAGGGTTTCGGAACAAAGCCGAGAGCAATGCAAGCTTTCAGAAGCCGGCAAAGGTTCCGCAGGAAACCGGTGCATTTCACCGCCTCTCGCAGGAAAGCTGGCACAATGCCGTCCGGTCCTGGGGATTTGAAGGGTTTGAAGGAGGAGACTGCTTTAGCAACGCGGTCCTCCGTAATGATTGAGTCAGCCAGTACGTGTCCACCCACTGAATGATCAGGGGGGGGGGTCGGGCCTGGCTGGCTCGCACGAGAAAAACGCTGTTAGCATCGCCTCCAGCGTTTCTCCTGGGTTCTCAGTGAGCGAGCCGTTGGCTTTCTTTACTGAGGAGAGTTTGGACATTTTGTCCAGAGTGAGGGCTTTAACGATTCTGGAGGTGGGGCGGGAGCCCTCAAGTTCCTCACAGTATTCGCGCCACTTATTGGTTTTGGCGTTCCTAACCTGCCTCTTGAACTCGTGGATTGAGTTCAGGTAGGTGGTTTGGTCGGCCGGATTTTTAGTTTTTTGGGCCTACGGTGAAGTCTTTTGGCTCTGCGACGGAGGTCGCAAGCTGCGGGTTCCACCATGGGGCCGACTGTTTGCCTTTATATGCCTTTAGTGGGCATGAGGCTTCGAAGGCAGCAGTGAGCGAGTCCGTAAGTACGGCCGCAAATTCATCTGCTTCCTCGCAGGTTTTGATGGAGACTGGAGTGCTAGTGCAACGATAGGTCTCCTCCACGTCAAGCCTGAAGGCGGTCCAATCGGTATTCCTAGCATTCCGTTTCCAGTAAAGCTGGCCTGCGTTTTGGGCGCTGGCCAGCGTGAAGGAGATGAACTTGTGATCAGAGAGGGACGCTAGATCTGATCTCTAGAGAGGATCTGATCTCTGTGATCAGAGAGTAATCCCACCAGTTGGAAGGCTGAGCCATGCCGTCGTCCAGTTCCCTCAGCTGGCTTTCAGTGTTTTTGCGAGCGGCACTAGTCCGCTCGAGGCGAAGTCTCAGAGACTGAGCTTCGTCAAGTGCGCGCTGGATTAGCCCGGACCGCCGGTTACTGCGGGCGGGTCTACGCCCGCGCGAGGCGGACTCAGCAGCGCGAGTCTTGTTAGGCTTGTTAGGCTCGGGATCGGGTTGCTGCTGCCGTTTGGCCGGCGGAGCCTGAGCCCCAGCTCCGGGAGCGGCGCGCTTCCCGTCGTTCTTGGTCTCCACCTTGCCCTCCTCACAGCGGAGGATGATCAGTTGATGGAGACCAAGGTGGAGGTTTGAGCCATGCGTTAGCCGCTTGGCCCATCCCTCCGTCAGGCCGAGGATGACGGTGGCCCCGGTCGTGCCCTTGCGGACCGTGTTGTGGTACACAAGACCACTGACGTCGAGATCCGGGTGCCGCTTGAGCAGGAGCTGCCGCAGCTGCTCCCCGGACTTGATTGCACTGTCGGCCGGGACCCAAATCATATGGCGGATGGTCTTCGGCCGCTCGCTCTCCAGGGCGAAGGTCAGCTGGCCCAGGTCGCTGTGCCAGTCGAACTTGGGCAGTTGATCTCGCAGGAGCTGGGTGCTCTCCTCGGATTTGCACCACAGTAGGCTGCACCCGTTCGCCTTGGTGGACTTGATGATGTCCACGAAGACGCCCTCCAGGGTTAGGTTTAGCAAGCCCTCGTCGATGGTACGCCACGCGACGTCGAGCTGCTCGGGCGTCAGGTCGAAATCCCCGCCGAGGATCATCATGGCGGGTTGCAGCGGCTGCTTGACCTTGGAGGCGTAGGATTCGGAGGTCTTGAGCGGGGCCGCTTTGTCCTTGGAAAGCGGTAGGCCGGCAGGATTGCCCCCCTGAGAGTCCGAGGACACGGCGGTTCCTGACGGCCCAGCAGTGCCACCGGACTCTCCAGAGGGCCTCCCCGCTGCGGTGGCTTCCGAAGGCCTCACCGCGGCTTGCCCGCCCTCCGCGGACGCAGCAGCAGCCCGCTTCTCCTGCCGCTTACGGTTGCGGCGGATATTTCGCTGCCGTCGGGACTCGGCCGTGCGCGGTCGGCTAGCCTGGCGGCCAGGGTGCTCGACGGCAGCGTCAGCTGGCCCTGTTGGACCAGGTTGGGCGTTGGTGCTACCAGTGGTAGCTACCGGAGCGGCTGATCCCGGTGAGCCAGAGGCGACCGGGTCAGTTTCTTTTGAGATGGTGGCGTTAGTGGCCATAGCTGAAAGCGGGGGAGGGCTACTCGTTACGCGAGTTGAGTAACCCGACTGGCCGACACCTCAAGCCAACCGGTTTGAAAAAAGGACCGCTAGCGACCGGACTACTCCCCGGCCTTCCAGCCCATCGGCACGGTCAAACACCTTAGGCATTAGAGGGTACGTTAAGCAGTACCACGGCCTGCAGGCTGGCAAGCCAGACCCGCATGCCCAAATTCGGCCGAAGCCACTGGATGGGTCCCCAGCGCCGGAGCCCAGTCTGTCCAGCAGCCCTAGGGTCTGCCTTGAACACACGCGGGGACGGGTACCCCTCGTTCGACTTGCGCGACAGCGTGGGGGTCTGCGGCTGCCAGAGGCAAATAGAGGGTGCAGACCTTCCACCAGCCTTGACCTGCTGAAGATAGGGGCAGGCGTAAAGCATCGCAGACCTTAGCCCATGGGCCTAGTCTGTCTCATACTTCACTGGCATGCTGAATACGCCTTCGCGTGCAGTCGAGGGCTGCACAGGCGCCTCAGGGAGAGATCAGAGAGAGTGCAGCTTTCCTTATATCCACTAATCGATCTGTTGCACAGGGAGGCGACTCTCGTGCCACTTCAGCTTGCCCTGGTTCAGCAAGGTGTCCAAGAGCGTCAGCACAAAGTGAAGTACCGGGATATGCAGGAGAAAGTGGAGCGGTACTGGGCACGCCATGACGCCGGACAGCTATCGCTAAGAGAATTTCTACAAGACTGCTCCCGCCTCGGCCACATCCCGCGATTCGGACACATTGGTGTGAATCTTGTGCAGCAGTGATTTATTTCTTTCGTGAGCTCTATACTGGCGTTTTTATTCTGGCAATTGAGAAGAACAATGTATTTATTGCTTGCAACTTTATGATTTCCTATGCATATGCAAAAATGTTTTCGCGACTTCTTTTGAAAATAAATAAATTTCATTTACATGCACATATACTGGTATTTGTGTTGTTAACATGTACTCCTGGAAGCAACTCCTTATTAATAGAAAAGTTGGTTTAAACCAGTTGTGACTCTTGTGTACAAGCAGTACAACAGTCTCTAAGCGGGAAGTTCTGTTATTTTTTCTTGCATATTTTCTTGCTCATTTGTGAATTTCGCAATACTCTCAATATTATAATTATTTATTTATTATATACCAGCTACTATATCTACAATAAATCAATCGCTAAAACTTCTTTATAAAAAATCGTTGTCGTTCCTTGTCTTGCGGTTTTATTTTATCAAATACAGTTAAAGTTGAAATGAAAGACATCAATGAATAAAGGAGATAGGGTATGTACATTCAATACATACATGTACAAACGTGCATGTATAGCTCGCTGAGTAGGTCAGAAATTAATTTTCAAAACAAAACACTTTTGCGAGGCCAAACTTGAAATGTTCGAACGTACAGAAACTGATAACTGGAAGAGCAGTTTATCCCTGTGCGGTTCATTTCAGGAGAGTGAAAAGTCGAGTAATATCTGTACATGAAAATTGAATAATTAGTCGGCGGTGAGTGAGTGCGATAATCTGTTTTTATGTGACAGTTATATGAGTGCAGTGTAGAAGTATTACTAATTTGTACGAGTCACAAGAATGGGTGAGAGAATTGGTGAGAGTGCAGAGTGAGAATGAGTGAGAGAGTGAGTGAGTGGGTGAGAATGAGTGGGAGAGTGATGAGTGAGAGAGTGCAGAGTGAGAATGAGTGAGAGAGTGAATGAGTGAGTGAGAATTGGTGAGAGAGTGCAGAGTGAGAATGAGTGAGAGAGTGAGTGAGTGGGTGAGAATGAGTGAGAGAGTGCAGAGTGAGAATGAGTGACAGAGTGCAGAGTGAGAATGAGTGAGAGAGTGCAGAGTGAGAATGAGTGAGAGAGTGCAGAGGGAGAATGAGTGAGAGAGTGCAGAGTGAGAATGAGTGAGAGAGTGAGTGAGTGAGTGAGAATTGGTGAGAGAGTGCAGAGTGAGAATGAGTGAGAGAGTGAGTGAGTGGGTGAGAATGAGTGAGAGAGTGCAGAGTGAGAATGAGTGACAGAGTGCAGAGTGAGAATGAGTGAGAGAGTGCAGAGTGAGAATGAGTGAGAGAGTGAGTGAGTGAGTGAGAATGAGTGAGAGAGTCCAGAGTGAGAATGAGTGACAGAGTGCAGAGGGAGAATGAGTGAGAGAGTTCAGAGTGAGAATGAGTGAGAGAGTGAGTGAGTGCAGAATGAGAATGAGTGACAGAGTGCAGAGTGAGAATGGGTGAGAGAGTGAGTGAGTGCAGAATGAGAATGAGTGACAGAGTGCAGAGTGAGAATGGGTGAGAGACTGAGTAAGATTGAGTTGATTCTACATGCTTGAGTAGTACAGATTCCGTTAATTCCTGGCAGTTTGTCCAGACAGCCAGACCGAGGTTGACTCAGCAACTACAGCTATTTGAGATTCAGCTTGATAGATAATTTGAATATTATGTGGTTACAGTTAGGGTAGCAATTAAATAAGTTTTTTATTTTCGAATTGACCCCGCAGTTTCGAAACAAATCGAAAGCAAACGAATCACTGGGCATATGTGCTTCTGGAAGTTGCCACTCGCGGATTAAATTAGTTGACAGCTGCATGAGCCAGCGAATGCATTTTTTATTCCAGGTTCTGTGCTGTTGTTGTAGCATTCTATGCTTTACTGCCGGTGGGTTTTGAGACAAGCAATGTGTACGGGTCTCTCAAACTAAAAAATAACGACTTTGCGATGAGGTACAGGCGCAGATGGAGGAGTTGGGAAAGATAGCTATAGCTGAGATTGTTATCGAAACTAGTACGCATATTTTTGTGCAGTTACTAAGCAACTGTTTTGTCAAGCACATCTGCTCTCTATGGAGATCATAAAACACTTAAAGGGCAGCTTAATTTCTATGCGCAAAATGACAATACTCATCCAGCATTGTGTAAACATACGGGTGATATATGAGTCGGCAAACTAGATCGCAAAAGGCCGTGTATATTGAAGACGTGAATGAGTTATTGAAATCATGCACAATCACGAGTAGCTTACCAATCAATTAAGACTATTGGTCGAAAATGTGTCTACCGGTACAGGCATGTCTCTAGCCTTGCATCTGAATCTGGTCATTCTCCGCTATTTTTTCCCAAAACATCCTTCCTGACTTCAAATATTTTTAACTCGTATGCACGCAGCAGCAGCTGTTTTCCGCTCTCTCTCTCTCTCTCCTTTCTACTCTCTCCCTTCTCCCTTCTTCTCTTTTCTCTCCTCTCTCTTCTCTCCCTTTCCCTCTCTCCTTGTCCTCTCGATTCTCCCGAATTCTCTCGATTATCTATACTCTCTCCTCACTCCACTTCTCTCTCCCATTGTCTCTCTCCTCTCTGCTCTCACATATTTCTCTTCCCTCTCCTCTCTCCTCTCATCTCTGTAATCTCTTCTCTCTCCTCTGTTCTAGCTCTACTCTCACATCTCTTGTCTCTGCTCTCTCATCTCTCCTTTCTCCTCTTTCATCTCTCCCATCTCATCTCTTCTCTCTTCTTTCATCCTTCCTCTCTCGTCTCTCCCCTCTTCTCTCTCCTCTCGTCTCCTCTCCTCTCTGCTCTCCTCTCTCATAACTCCTCTCTCCTGTCTCATCTCTCTACTCTCTCATCTCTACTCTCTTGTATCTCCTCTTCTACTTTCTCATATCTACTCTCTCCTCACTCGATCATCTCATCTCTCTCATCTCTACCTCTTCTCACCTCTACTCTCTCCTCCCGTTTCTCTCGCCCCTCTTTTCTCTCTCCCTCCTCTCTCCCCTTCTTCTCTCCCCTCTCCTTGATCACTCCTCTCCTCTCACAGTAAATGTATGAAATCTTCCGATGGAATAAGCTACGGGAGTTTTTTGATGAGGATCTGCCGGGAAAGTAGTATGAAGTTGTATATAAATGAATTTGTATTTAAAATTTTATTTAGCTTTCTATTCAAAAGCCTTCCTGCAATTGCAAAACTACATGTATCTAGTAAAAATCCTAAAAAGCATTTTCTTGTGCTAAAAACATTTAGACTGTTAGTTAAATCAGCTTAGCTATTGTATTCATTCATTGCGAGGTATTTTTTAGATGTCATTTTAACTTTTCGGTGAAAATTTGCTTTTACAATAATTAAAAAAAGCTCATTCGATTCGAGATGTTGCCCCTTAAGTTTTTACTGGGCCACGACTGCCCCCCCCCACATCCTGAAACCTCTGGACGCGCCTCTGTTCCCTTTAATTTCAGCTCACTATCACACCTCCCTCCCTCCCAATCTTATCATAGCCACTATATTCTACTATAAACTCCTATACTGATCCTGTTCTATCCCATTCGATTTTCGACTTTCGAACTCCATCAATGTTCGCCCCACACAGTAGTACATGTACACTTCACCAACTTAATGGCATCATTTCAAGCACCATTGTAATTTGTAACTTTGTTACAATTACGAAGTCGACGAGGGTTGGGGATTCGAGTTAGTGGAAACCACAGATACTATATAATAGTTATATAGTATCTGTGGTGGAAACTATTTTTTTTTATTAACTATAAGTTCCGGCAAGCAGAACCGGATCGATCGACAGGTTTTATCAACCGAGATGACAAAATGACTGGAATTCATTAGGATTCCAAGTACATGTAAATATGTTTGATTGCCACATTTGCTTCGTTGAAACTAATATGATTGGTGGATGACGAAATGACTCTCTTCAGGTAGTGCCTGCTAATTAAGATGACGAAGTGACCCTAGTCGAGGTGGGGTGATGCACCACCCCAGATGACGAAATGGCAGACGACGAAATGACTAGGAACTGCGAAAATCGAGATGTACGTTTCCATGTCAACAATTTGTACATGTAAATATAATCTGACGTCCTACTCTACATGACATGAGATTTAAGTACACTTAAGCACCTATTATTAAGGTCCACATCAGCCATTAGCAAGACAAGCAAGAGGCAGCATCAAACGTTAAAAATTAGCCTTCAGCGATTGAACAGGTAAACTAACTACCAAGGAACTATGGAAAGGCTTTATAAGTTTATAATGCAAATTAACTGGCCCAAATTACCGCAAAATTGGCCTACTCGTATTGAATTCAAAAGGTGAACTGCTGTCCATGCTCAAATGCTTCTGAGTTTTTAACTAGCTCTCGTGACCAGATTGAGCACGAAATGGCCCAGACAGAACGCAAAGAGACATCAAAGAGACTGGTCTTGACGAACAGCTCCAAGATCTGATTCATGGCATTCATGTTGCTGCATAAGAAACGAGCGCGAGCTGTTTTATTTGCATGGACCAGTCAAAAATAATGTGAATTACATGCAGTTTCGCGGGAAAGAGATATGCCAAAATTAATTAGTTTTTAATACCAAATCAAGCAAGCAGCTAAAAAGAAGAGAGAAAATTGTAAAATTTTAGATACATTGTGAACGACGCAAACTGCAGCTGCAGGCAAAAAAATGCATCTGAAATTCGCCCGAGAGAGACCGGCAATTGCGAAGCTGCCGCCCAGCCTCAGGCACTCACCGGTTATCTCACTGGTATTTAGCCTCAGGCGAGCGAGCATTATTGTGTTGTTACTCTCGCGTTTGAGAGTAAGTTGCCCAATGGAGAATAAAAATTTGACCAGGTTTAGTGCAAGCACAATGGCAAAAAACTCAGACTCACAGACAAGCTCAAACCCCGCCACAGTGACCACCCCACACTCTCGGTTCCATAAAAGCCGCTCGCCCCCTCGAGCACCTGCTTTTTTCGCTGCTGCATCATCTCATTTTCGTCTGCCAGACTGCTGAGAGCTTAAGAGCCGAGCTTCGAAGGTCCAAGTCCGAAGAGGGAAGGTAGAGCACCAACATGTCTTCTGCAAACGAAACCAAGACCGTGAAGACGGTGAAGACCATCACCTCCACCAGCGGCGGTCAGGCCGGCACCACCAGCGGCGGCTCCGTCACCTCCCGCTCTGAGAGCAGCAGCGGTAGCTTCACAAAACGTGGCCCAATCACCGCGTCAAAGACCGTCGTTATCAACAGGTCGCTGCCTGGCAGCTTGTCTGTGCAGACGAGGGACAGCGTTGACTCCGCCGTGCGAGTGCAGCGAAGCTACACCGCCGCCTCTAGCGAGCTGCAGCAGACAACAGCCGGGCTTAACAACATGCTGACGGGACGGGAGAAGGAGAAGAAGGACATGCGGGAGCTGAACGAACGATTTGCCAGCTACATCGAGAAGGTAGGCAATAAGTGCTTTCCGTTCCGCATATCTCCAGCATGCACGTGCTCGCATGGACGGGGACTAATTTTTAAATCTGACATTTCTTATAGGTTCGCTTCTTGGAGGCCCAGAACCGCAAGCTGTCGGAGGAGCTCCAGAAGCTGCGCGACTCCTGGGGCAAGGAGACGGAGAAGGTGAGGTCCCTATACGAGACTGAGCTGGCCCAGCTGCGCAAGCTGCTGGAAGACGCGGATCAGTACAAGGCGACCATGGAGGTTCGCGTCACCACTCTTGAGGATCAGCTGAACGAGATGGAGCAGCTGTGAGTTCAAAAAGACTTTCAACCCTTTCTCAAGTATGGACATGTCAAGGTGTAGTCGATATTAGGGCTTATGTTAAAATAACGCTTACAGATATACTCCATCAACTTTAGTACGAGTGCAGGATATATTCCATAAGGTATTCCACAAGGTAACCCATCGCACTTTCAGGCTGGAAGAGGCCAACCGCGTGCACGCTAACGACCGGGACACCATCGACAAGCTCAACCAGCAGATGGCTGACTACGACGGCGAGATCTCGCTGTTGCGCAGGCGCGTCGCTTCATTCGACGACGAGCGGGCGCGCGACCAGGCCGAGATCAAGCGGCTGAGGCAGGATGTGGCCCGGCTCAGAGGCGTGAGTTTCATCGGGGTTGCCTGTGGCTTTGATTTGCACGGGTGTGATCCTACTTTGCGGGAAGCTCAAATCAGTCGATACTAGAGAAGAATTATTTTATAAATGTTTATTTCGCTTGGTAGAGGTCTCTGCAAACAAAGCAGTATGATGTACCCTATGTAGCAATATGTATCTGCATTGGTGACTCTAGAAGGTTCTCTAGCACTGTTCTCAAGCCCTAATAAAGCTTTTGCGAGACGCATGATTCAGCACTTTGCCGCGGGGTGAAAAGCGCTTGCGACAGCGAATAAACATAGGTAGGCTAATTGTAGCAACAATTGCAACCCATTGTCCAACTCTATTTGGGGGCTACTAGATGCTTCTTGCCAAGTCACGTCCCCTAAGACTGCGGCGGCGCCAACAAGAGCGGGTGCCTGAGGCCCTGGCTGGAGCATGGCAATCGCTTTAAACTCGTGCGGCAGAGAACATCAATAGAATGAAAGCCAGCTTGCAACTCAAACAGTCCCAACAAAAATATGGCGCCAGGGGCAATATTCTCCATCTCAGCCAGCGACTCGGGCAGCCGTAGATAACAAAGCACTTGATGAAAAATGCAAATTTGTGTTGAATTGAATAGCAGCAGTGGAAGAAAAAGCGAGAGAACGCAACTGCGCAGTCTTGCGCTCATGACTAGGCTGGGTGGGGCTACCTTCTCACAATTAAAAATGCAGCTTCAGTCCATTGTGAGTCCCCTACTGGCATAAAATGAAATTTGAAAAGAATAGGAACTTTATTGTCCAGCTCTAACCCACGATGACCCCCTCAAGACATCGCATGTCCATGCTACCTTGGGCATTGTTGCACCCTACCCATATTTTTCATTCTCCAAACAGCAGACAAACACAACCGTAGAACTGCAAAACAGGGCGTTGACCGCTTATTCAGGTCATGGAGCCGAGCGAAAGAAGTTTCTTAGTGGACAAATTTGGTGATGCCTTGGCGCTTGGTCTCTGACAGTCTGGTCTGGGTGCTTTGAATGTGTAGCGCATGTGTGTTGTGTATCGTAAGGCACAATAAAAAACGTGTTCGCTGAGTCATGCAGAACTGAGTTATTGTCAGTATCTTCTACAGTAAGTGAGTGCGCTTCATTCAAACACGGTTTTTGCAGTTCGAACCAAATATTATGTTAGGACAAAATATGACTTCCTTTCTCATCCAAATGTAAACTAGAATACGAAATACCTTCGTTAAATAGGATTGCTAAAGGCTTTATCTTCTTTCACGTTTCTTCTAACTTATAGATTTCATAACAAATGGCAAAATATTTACGTATAATTAGGAATTCTGCGCCCCCGTTCGCAGGACCTGGACACGGAGACGCTGAACCACATCAACGCCGAGAATTCTGCCCAGTCACTGCGCGAGGAGCTTGAATTCCTTCGTGCTCTGCATGATTCTGTAAGTGAACTGTGTACTTTGTTACCAAACGGCTAGTAGGTTGAATCGGACATATAATTTAAATTTCATTTCTGCAGGAGCTCAAAGAACTTTCAGCCCTGGCCTATCGTGACACAACCTCGGAAAACCGCGAGTTCTGGAAGAACGAAATGGCCCAGGCTCTGCACGAAATCCAGCGCGAATACGATTCCAAGCTGGACGTTGTCCGAAGCGAGATGGAGTCTCAGTACAGCATCAAGGTGCAGGAGGCTCGCACGAGCAACACGCGTGACAACATGGAGCTAACCCACCTCAAGGAGGAGAACCGGCGCATCAAGTCCCAGGTGCGTACGGCGGCGTCGCTCCGCTTAATACATTAATGCTAAAATGCGCGAGAATTGTACGCTTTTCCTCTGAAATTTTCCATTCGATCAGATCGGAGACGCTCGCAACCGGATCCCGGAGCTGGAGGCGCGCAACGCACAGCTGGAGCGCGAAATCGAAGATCTGCGCCGCGAGCTGGAGGAGACGATGCGCTCAAGCGAGCTGGAGAAGAACCAGCTGCAGGCCGACCTGTCCAGCTGCAACGCCACCTTGGCTGAGTACCTGCGCGAGCTGCAGACACTGATGGACGCCAAGCTCAGCTTGGAGCTCGAGATCCACGCCTACAGAAAGCTGCTCGAGGGAGAGGAGATCAGGTTAGGGGCCAGAAACTGATTAATAACTTTCCGAACAAACTACGAGCATTCAACCGGTCGTCACAAGTCATCCAGAGTTTTGTCTCGCCAGTAAAAAAGCGAGAGGAGATCCCATTCGTCTAATGTGCTAATATGTTATTCAGCCCGATACCCTCAACCGCTGCAGGATCAACCAGACCAGCATCAGCAGCCGCGAGGGATCCTCGTCAAGGACCACCACCGTCATCGAGCAGCAGACCTCCTCCAGTTCTGAGATGTCGCAGCAGCAGCAGCAGCAGCAGCAGCAGCAGCAAATTTCTCAGCAGCAAGGTTGGCACATCCATTAATGTGCAAATATTTATGCAGCAGAAATTGTATTAAATAACTAAAACAAATTGTACATTCAATATCTCCCTACAACTCCCCTTCCAGCTCGTCAGCAGGGTAAGCTCACTTCTCAACCTTACTCGATACGCCATGGCTCTATTCCTTAAAAACTCAACTGCCCACCCCTCCGATTGTAGTGAGCATCATGAAGGGCTCGATGACCGCCAAGACTTCGGCCCAGCGGACCTCGAAGGGCAGCATCACCATCCAGGAATGCGATAGCGAGGGCAAGTTCGTAACTCTGGAGTTCACCGGCAAGAAGGTTTGTCTATTTACTAATATTCTCTAGGTGTAACTCTGACTTGAAATTTCCCTAAAATAGCACCTCATCTGGTCTCTTACAGAAGGAGGATCTGAGCGACTGGACCCTGGTGCGAAACGTCGACAACGAGAAGCTCATCGTGAAATACACCTTCCCGAAGGACACCGTCATGGATAGCGGAAACAAGACCATTAAGGTAAACCTACCGGGAAAAGCTTCATGAAGCTAGCAAAGGTGGACACAAACTACTAGCAGTAGTCGTGACACGTGAACGTCTCTACTCTGAATTTTCCGCAGATCTGGGCCAAGGGCCAAAGGCCTGCCGACAGCAAGGATCTGGAGATGAACGACCAGAGCTGGGGCATGGGCTCCCACATCGTCACGATGCTGTCCAACGCTGATGGAGAGGTAAACTGCGAAAACTCATGTCGGTCGCTATGCATACCCCTCTCTGCGTCAGTCTCTCCCACAACCCCTCTCTGCGTCAGTCTCTCCCACAACCTCTCTCTGCGTCAGTCTCTCCCACAACCTCTCTCTGCGTCAGTCTCTCCCACAACCCCTCTCTGCGTCAGTCTCTCCCACACTGCCTACCCCTCTCTGCGTCAGTCTCTCCCACAACCTCTCTCTGCGTCAGTCTCTCCCACAACCCCTCTCTGCGTCAGTCTCTCCCACAACCTCTCTCTGCGTCAGTCTCTCCCACAACCTCTCTCTGCGTCAGTCTCTCCCACAACCCCTCACTGCGTCAGTCTCTCCCACAACCTCTCTCTGCGTCAGTCTCTCCCACAACCTCTCTCTGCGTCAGTCTCTCCCACAACCCCTCTCTGCGTCAGTCTCTCCCACAACCCCTCACTGCGTCAGTCTCTCCCACAACCCCTCTCTGCGTCAGTCTCTCCCACAACCCCTCACTGCATTAGTCTCTCCCACACTGCCTACCCCTCACTGCGTCAGTCTCTCCCACACTGCCTACCCCTCTCTGCCTCAGTCTAATTTCCAACCCACAATACCTTAAGCATCTCTTTGAACCAAGCCAACCCAACCATCGCTACAACAGGAAAAGGCCACCCACACCCAGAAGACAACCTACAGCACTGAGTAAGCCAGCGGTTGAAGAAAGAAGAATGACGTCGTTGAAGCGTGCTGTGATTGAAAACTTAAAGTTAAATTTAGTAAAAGACTAACAGCAGCGGAAGCACTGGAATTTGACTGGCAGATCGCTACCCCCTATTTCCATTAAATCAATTTCTTAGGTACTAAAAATTCAAAGCAGTTTTCAATAATACTCGTACCTTCAGTTAATTTACATTTACAGTATGTCTACTCGTATCAGCCATTATAACAGTAGTGCTACACGTGTTTTATATCACTTTTTAGTCTAATCCCAAAAGCGCTGAACATGATAAGTCTATAAAGTCAGCGAGACACTCTGTGACCCCTCCTCAGCATCTACTATTTAGCCCTATTAACATTAGGTAATACAATTTATCTATAACCAAATTTAAAGAAAACATTAAATACTTTTAAAATAAACTTCATCGCGTTCCATTTCATTATTACACAACTACTTACTGGAGTTGCTGTCCTCATATTTTTGTTTTCTTTAATTTTAAAGATGGCTCTAATGTCGATATTCTACTACTAACTTACTAAGTCGTTGGGGAGTAGAATACAGGCCACTGTGCGGTAAATTTTGATAGAAAATTTTCAGTTTATTTATAAAGCTTTCTTAATTATATAAAATCAAAGAGCCACCTCTACTGCCTGCTTACTCGAAAGTAGTGTACATTGAATATAATAATAATGCGAGCGTGACTAAATCTGACTCAGAGGGATTGTGGCTCTGTGATTAGCAGGCGAATGTCCGCAACAGTCGCTCGCCATCCAGTTCCAACCCAAGTGGGTTTTTAATTTCAACTATCAGAAAACCTCTTTGATCTGCTGTCCCGCTTCTCGATTGCTAAATAGTTTCAAAAATAGAATTTTAAAGGCCGATGGAGTCAGCTGGGCAAACTGCGGGGACAGTCGGGGTGCTGTCAGAGATCTGGGGGTGCTGGGTGGGCAGCAGCGAGCACCCGCTGCCAGCCACCCAGCTCACTCCTCAGCAGAGCCTGCCCGTGGGTCTGGTGTACGCAGTCACTCTTCTCCGTCTCTCGCTTTTAATTCGGGAGAGACAGAGAAGCTGAAATCAAAATAATGGATGGAGAGCGCGCAGGCAAGCGGGTTGGAGGCGGTGGGGTGGCCGACCTGTGCCCAGCAATGCAGCAGCAGCAGCAGCGGTCTCAAAGACTGACCTGCTGCTCAGTTTAGCTCATTTGAGTAGAAAAACAGGCACGAAAGCTCGGCAATGGCAGGCTTGGAGTAGCCAAATCTGCAGACCAGAGAGAGACGCAAGGGACTCTGAAAGGTGAGCTGTTGTTTTTTTTAGAATTCATTCGCCATCTGATTAGTAGGGAGATCTATCTCAGAGAAATTTTGGGAAAAGAAACTATTCGATCAGATTATTGTCTACTTAGGCTCTAAAAGTGGAGATTTATTGTCAACTTACTGCGACGAAATCTCACAGGATCACACGGGATTTCTCAGAATTTTGCCATTCTCAAATGTCAGTCTGAGGAGGTCTGCAATAAGCCTGCTTTAAACATATTCCCTGAGACTGCCCAGGATCCAGAACTGTGATCGCCTTGAGTAGCTTTAGAGTTGACATTCAATCAAAATTTTATCCTCAAAACTCAGTAAAAGTCCTTGGACGTCTTTGGGTTTCTAATCGATTGGTCCCTGCTAGTTTTCCACTGCAGTCGGTTCCGTCTAGAGCTGAACCTGGGGGTCCATTCCGGTTCTCATTATAACACCCCTTAGATCTACCCCTGTTGCTGTAAAGCTGAAGGCTGATTGGGTAGTTTGCGTTGGCTCACAAGTACTCTCTGACATGCGGATATTGTTGCACTGACATGCGGATATTGTTGCACTGACATGCGGATATTGTTGCACTGACATGCGGATACTGTCACACTGACATGCGGATATTGTTGCACTGACATGCGGATATTGTTGCACTGACATGCGGATATTGTTGCACTGACATGCGGATACTGTCACACTGACATGCGGATATTGTTGCACTGACATGCGGATATTGTTGCACTGACATGCGGATACTGTCACACTGACATGCGGATATTGTTGCACTGACATGCGGATATTGTTGCACTGACATGCGGATATTGTTGCACTGACATGCGGATACTGTCACACTGACATGCGGATATTGTTGCACTGACATGCGGATATTGTTGCACTGACATGCGGATATTGTTGCACTGACATGCGGATATTGTTGCACTGACATGCGGATATTGTTGCACTGACATGCGGATACTGTCACACTGACATGCGGATACTGTCGCACTGACATGCGGATATTGTTGCACTGACATGCGGATATTGTTGCACTGACATGCGGATATTGTTGCACTGACATGCGGATATTGTTGCACTGACATGCGGATATTGTTGCACTGACATGCGGATATTGTTGCACTGACATGCGGATATTGTTGCACTGACATGCGGATACTGTCACACTGACATGCGGATATTGTTGCACTGACATGCGGATATTGTTGCACTGACATGCGGATACTGTCACACTGACATGCGGATACTGTCGCACTGACATGCGGATACTGTCGCTCTGACATGCGGATATTGTTGCACTGACATGCGGATACTGTCGCACTGACATGCGGATACTGTTGCACTGACATGCGGATACTGTCACACTGACATGCGGATACTGTCGCACTGACATGCGGATACTGTCGCTCTGACATGCGGATATTGTTGCACTGACATGCGGATACTGTCGCACTGACATGCGGATACTGTTGCACTGACATGCGGATATTGTTGCACTGACATGCGGATATTGTTGCACTGACATGCGGATACTGTCACACTGACATGCGGATACTGTCGCACTGACATGCGGATACTGTCGCTCTGACATGCGAATACTGTCGCTCTGACATGCGGATATTGTTGCACTGACATGCGGATATTGTTGCACTGACATGCGGATATTGTTGCACTGACATGCGGATATTGTTGCACTGACATGCGGATATTGTTGCACTGACATGCGGATATTGTTGCACTGACATGCGGATACTGTCGCACTGACATGCGGATACTGTTGCACTGACATGCGGATACTGTCACACTGACATGCGGATACTGTCGCACTGACATGCGGATACTGTCGCTCTGACATGCGGATATTGTTGCACTGACATGCGGATACTGTCGCACTGACATGCGGATATTGTTGCACTGACATGCGGATATTGTTGCACTGACATGCGGATATTGTTGCACTGACATGCGGATACTGTCACACTGACATGCGGATACTGTCGCACTGACATGCGGATACTGTCGCTCTGACATGCGAATACTGTCGCTCTGACATGCGGATATTGTTGCACTGACATGCGGATACTGTCGCACTGACATGCGGATACTGTTGCACTGACATGCGGATATTGTTGCACTGACATGCGGATATTGTTGCACTGACATGCGGATATTGTTTCACTGACATGCGGATACTGTCGCACTGACATGCGGATACTGTCGCACTGACATGCGGATACTGTCGCACTGACATGCGGATATTGTTGCACTAATATGCGGATATTGTTGCACTGACATGCGGATACTGTCGCACTGACATGCGGATTTTGTTGCACTGACATGCGGATATTGTTGTACTGACATGCGGATTTTGTTGCACTGACATGCGGATATTGTTGTACTGACATGCGGATATTGTTGCACTGACATGCGGATGCCTACACCTTGTGTGCCTCTGCAACCTGCAGCCCTGCAGCCAATGGTCAGCGCTGTCGCCCCTGATTGGCCCTGCCGCCCACTCTGCTGTGCACGTCCTGCACGGCCTTGGGCTGCAGCGGTCCCGGCTGCTCGCACTCAGACCGGGGCAGTCAATTGGATCTGGCCGGGCTCGCTTGGACTTTCAGCAGGAGAAAGAGGAGAGGCCGGACTGGGCGGCGGGGAGAGAGAGAGTCAAACGGTCGCTGATTCCCGCACGCCCTTCATAAGCGCAATGCTTGAAACTTAGGCGCTGGCCGAAGCCCCCGGAGACAATCCCGAATTCAAACATTTTCCCGTCGCATTCTCTTCCTTGCCTTGTCAGCGAAGCTTGGCGTCACCGCCCCGGGTGTCGCTTTCACGCCTGGCGGTTTAGAAACTCTCAGCCTCTACCGACAAGGGCCTGAAGCAGGCGACGGACCCAATTCCCCTCCCCCACACTCTTGGCTCTCTCCTTCAAGTTATTCCTTTCCCGCTTTCTTTTGTAAGTCCTCTCCCAGCTGACCGCCAAGTCAAGAGAAGAGCTTGCCTAGTTAGGCTAAAGATATTACAGTTAAATGTCCTTCAGTGCGCCAGCAGCAGCCACAGCGAGCCAGTTATTGTGCTGCTAGGCGCGCTTCTGTGCCTCAACCTGGACGGATAGTCGTGGCAACTACTCAAAAAGTCAGGGAGGGTGTGACAAGATTCCAAGAACAGATCGGTCCTCCCGGATCCTGGCCGCACCTTGCGCTTCTGGCAACCGCTGAAACGTCAGAGGCACTCCAGGATCCTTGAAGAATTCGGTCCGAGGAAAGTAAAGTAAACTTCATGCCGCCAAGGAAGGTGTAAACCCGCAGGCAGGTAAGACGTGGCATCATTTTCTAGTGGGTCTGGGAAATCAAAAATTGCGCTGAAAGAAATGGAAAGTGACGAGAGGCGCGGCTTGCGACTGGCGACCCGGCGAAAGGCAGCTGGAAGAAATTCAGCCAATGTACTTTTTTATAACCCGGGCCTGCGACCGGGCACTGCGCACGCCTGCGCATTCCTTTATATCTGCGAGCCCCCGCCTTCGAACTGCCCTCTCTCCTCTCCCCCTCTTGATGAATGCACCAATTTCTTACAGGTGAAAGGCAAAGAACTGTCCAGCTGGAAAACTTTCCATGGAAAAGTGGTTTGGCCTAAGCTGAGAGTGCCTGGATTAGATAGATAGATAGATAGATAGATAGACAGATAGATAGATAGATAGATAAATAGATAGATAGATGGATAGATAGATAGATAGATAGATAGATAAATAGATAGATAGATAGATAAATAGATAGATAGATGGATAGATAGATAGATAGATAGATAGATAGATAGATAGATAGATAGATAGATAGATAGATAGATAGATAGATAGATAGATAGATAGATAGATAGATAGATAGATAGATAGATAGATAGATAGATAGATAGATAGATAGATAGATAGATAGATAGATAGATAGATAGATAGATAGATAGATAGATAGATAGATAGATAGATAGATAGATAGATAGATAGATAGATAGATAGATAGATAGATAGATAGATACAGTAGATAGATAGACAGATAGATAGACAGATAGATAGATAGATAGATAGATAGATAGATAGATAGATAAGATAGATAGATAGATAGATAGATAGATAGATAGATAGATAGATAGATAGATAGATAGACAGACAGATAGATAGATAGATAGATAGATAGATAGATAGATAGATAGATAGATAGATAGATAGATAGATAGATAGACAGATAGATAGATAGATAGATAGACAGATAGATAGATAGATAGATAGATAGAAAGATAGATAGAAAAATGCTAACAAACCCTGGGAATTCGGAGCCCATACAATAAGCCAGAAGACAATGGTCTGCACACCTTCAATTCCAATTGAGTGCCCATGGGGCAAACTCTGCCTGAAGTCTCTATCTAGGGATTATTCTTCCCACCGGTACTAAAACCAAAATTTTTACATCCCGGTGTTTGCGTTTCCAGCAGCAGCAGATGCCCGCATGTTTGCCCAGCCATCAATAACTTTCGCTGCCTGCAGGAGGGCCGAGCAGGCAGCTGGGTGGCCAGCGAACATCGGGCAAATTGGTGAAAAGTCCAACTTTTTTTAAACAAAAGCGAGCTCACAGAGCTGTATGGTGCTGGATTAGTCAGGATTCTGTGTTAGAGGAGAGCTGGAGTGTGTCAGACACAAGTCTGCAGTGTCAGATGAGAGCTGGAGTGTGTCAGACACAAGTCTGCAGTGTCAGATGAGAGCTGGAGTGTGTCAGACACAAGTCTGCAGTGTCAGATGAGAGCTGGAGTGTGTCAGACACAAGTCTGCAGTGTCAGATGAGAGCTGGAGTGTGTCAGACAGAAGTCTGCAGTGTCAGATGAGAGCTGGAGTGTGTCAGACACAAATCTGCAGTGTCAGATGAGAGCTGGAGTGTGTCAGGCACAAGTCTGCAGTGTCAGATGAGAGCTGCAGTGTGTCAGACACAAAAGTGCGAGTCAGATGAGAGCTGGATCATGACAGCAGTTCTAAATAATATTTAAGCAGATATGGTTTTCCCAACAAGCGCTAATCGCGCCTTCTCACACGATTTCAACTGGAAAGCGTTGGGAGAATTTTTCAATTTTTTATTTCACTCCCAACAACTGCATGGCGAACGGTTCTGAAGGGAAGTGCATGCTACCGAAATTCTGCATTTTCAGCCAGCCAGTGTCAAGTTTCTGCAGTTTCCGGGTGAGAAATCTGCGATTCCGCTGGCCTTGTTGAGCTTGCCCCCCTCCCCCCCCCCGACAGCCCAACACTGGCGCGTCAGTTGCCATGACAGCAGTTGTCATGACACCTGAGTCGTGGGGCGACCCCTCGTGCCGGCGAGGGAGTTTTGGAGGCTGAGAAGTTTTCTAAAGCATTTTTAAAGTTATTGTGGATGGGTGCGCGCGAAGTTGATCGGATATCAATTCTTTGTTATCTTTGCTTTGTTGTTGCTGTTTTTTGTAGTGTCTGCCGTAGTGTCTGCCTTAGTGTCTGCCGTAGTGTCTGCCTTAGTGTCTGCCGTAGTGTCTGTCTTAATGTCTGCCTTTGTGTTTGTCTTAGTGTCTGCCTTTGTGTTTGTCTTAGTGTCTGCCGTAGTGTCTGCCTTAGTGTCTGCCTTAGTGTCTGCCTTAGTATCTGCCTTAGTGTCTGCCGTAGTGTCTGTCTTAATGTCTGCCTTTGTGTTTGTCTTAGTGTCTGCCTTTGTGTTTGTCTTAGTGTCTGCCGTAGTGTTTGTCATAGTGTCTGCCGTAGTGTCTGCCTTAGTGTCTGCCTTAGTGTCTTCCTTAGTGTCTGCCTTTGTGTCTGTCTTAGTGTCTGCCTTTGTGTTTGTCTTAGTGTCTGCCGTAGTGTCTGTCTTAGTGTCTGCCTTGTCTGTCTTAGTGTCTGCCTTAGTGTCTGCCTTTGTGTCTGTCTTAGTGTCTGCCTTTGTGTTTGTCTTAGTGTCTGCCGTAGTGTCTGTCTTAGTGTCTGCCTTGTCTGTCTTAGTGTCTGCCTTAGTGTCTGCCTTAGTGTCTGCCGTAGTGTCTGCCTGTTTTTCTTATTGTCTGTCTGCCGCAATTCCGCTATTCTCCCTATACATTTCAATTAAAAAGCGCTTCATCACTTTCAGTCACTCAGTCGCGCCATTGGCTGGCAAAGCAGCAGAAGCAGCAGCCGGGCAGCAGCAGAGCTCGGGCCGCCGCAGGGGGGAATGACGTCGGGGTCGTCAGTAGCCGCTGCCCGCTTGATGGCAGCCCTGGTCACCATGGCACAGCTGCTGCAGCCGAGCCTGGGATTTGTTGGTGAGTTCAGCAGTTGTAGATTAGACAAGCAATCTACGCCCCCGCTGGGGAGCAAACGAAGAGTGCAATAAAAATTTTTAAACAAACTACACGTAGCTTCTGACCTCAGCCATTATATCTCAGCAAATTCCCCCAAGCCTTGACATCTTAGCAATTCTTGGCTAAATTAGCAATCCATTCTATTCCTGCACCCATGATAGGCTAGATTAGCAATCCATTCTATTCCTGCATCCATGATAGGCTAGATTAGCAATCCATTCTATTCCTGCATCCATGATTGACTAGATTAGCAATCCATTCTATTCCTGCATCCATGATAGGCTAGATTAGCAATCCATTCTATTCCTGCATCCATGATAGGCTAGATTAGCAATCCATTCTATTCCTGCATCCATGATTGACTAGATTAGCAATCCATTCTATTCCTGCATCCATGATTGACTAGATTAGCAATCCATTCTATTCCTGCATCCTTAATAGGCTAGATTAGCAATCCATTCTATTCCTGCATCCATGACTGGCTAGATTAGCAATCCATTCTATTCCTGCATCCATGATTGGCTAGATTAGCAATCCATTCTATTCCTGCATCCATGACTGGCTAGATTAGCAATCCATTCTATTCCTGCATCCATGATTGGCTAGATTAGCAATCCATTCTATTCCTGCATCCATGATTGGCTAGATTAGCAATCCATTCTATTCCTGCATCCATGACTGGCTAGATTAGCAATCCATTCTATTCCTGCATCCATGATAGGCTAGATTAGCAATCCATTATTTTCCTGCATCCATGATTGGCTAGATTAGCAATCCATTCTATTCCTGCATCCATGATAGGCTAGATTAGCAATCCATTCTATTCCTGCATCCATGATAGGCTAGATTAGCAATCCATTCTATTCCTGCATCCATGATAGGCTAGATTAGCAATCCATTCTATTCCTGCATCCATGATTGACTAGATTAGCAATCCATTCTATTCCTGCATCCATGATAGGCTAGATTAGCAATCCATTCTATTCCTGCATCCATGATAGGCTAGATTAGCAATCCATTCTATTCCTGCATCCATGATAGGCTAGATTAGCAATCCATTCTATTCCTGCATCCATGATTGACTAGATTAGCAATCCATTCTATTCCTGCATCCATGATAGGCTAGATTAGCAATCCATTCTATTCCTGCATCCATGATTGGCTAGATTAGCAATCCATTCTATTCCTGCATCCATGACTGGCTAGATTAGCAATCCATTCTATTCCTGCATCCTTAATAGGCTAGATCAGCAATCCATTATTTTCCTGCATCCATGATTGGCTAGATTAGCAATCCATTCTATTCCTACATCCTAAATTGGATAGATCAGCAATCCTTTTCACTCCTTCATCTATACGTAACTAGCTAGCCTACAGGCCTATAGTGTCTGTCGCAGCCGACTCTCGACCCAGTCTGAGGGCTGAGCAGTCGAGCAGGAGAGTTAAGGCAGCGCTAATCTTCACTGCCAGGTGACTCATGCCCGAGCCAGCAGCTCAGTGCAGCTCAGGCCCGGAGACCAAGACAACCACCTTATTCCATTGCCCAGCAGTAACGGCTAATCCCACATAATTGAGCTCTTCCCTGCGTCCAGAGCTCCCAACCCTTATGCTGACCATGCTGCCTGTAACCGCCAGTTCCCTAAGGCTTTCAGCTACCTTTTGTTCCAGGAGATAATCTCGCCAAGTGCCCCAACTTCCCACCCCCACGGCGCTGAGCAGTCGCAAGGGAAATGTCTGACTGGCGGGCTGGCCAGGACAGCAGTAGTATATAACTCTCATGCTGCAGTGTCCGCGCACACGCCTCAGCTCACAGTTGAAGGCTGTGAGAGCCGGTGGGGCGGTCAGGGGCTGTCAAGTCAGCCCGCAGCGCTGCCCCCCCCCCCAGTCCGCATGCCGCCTCCTGTCATTAACTGCAGGCCCCGCCTTAGTGTTTGCCAGCAGGAACGGTATAATGAGAGTACGGAGCACTGCAGCCCCCTTCCCCATGGGTTTATTGAGCTGGGCTTTGCTTTTCGGTTCACTTAGTATGTTTAACGAGCCCACCTGATCGCTGGTGAGAGCTGAGATTCTTGGAGCCTTTGAGATTTAGCTGCGAAGCATCCGCGATTGGCATCAACTGTGTGAGCTTCAGATCAGGGAAGGTGTCGGCGGAGTGCGAGACTGAGGGTGAGACAGAGAGTGAAACAGAGAGTGAGACAGAGTAAGACTGGGGTGAGACAGAGAGTGAGACAGAGAGTAGAGTGAGACAGAGAGTAGTGAGACAGAGAGTAGAGTGAGACAGAGAATAGAGTGAGACAGAGAGTAGTGAGACAAGGAGTGAGACAGAGAGTAGTGAGACAGAGAGTGAGACAGAGAGTAGTGAGACAAGGAGTGAGACAGAGAGTAGTGAGACAAAGAGTGAGACAGAGAGTACTGAGACAGAGAGTGAGACAGAGAGTAGTGAGACAGAGAGTAGTGAGACAGAGAGTAGTGAGACAGAGAGTAGTGAGACAGAGAGTAGTGAGACAGAGAGTAGTGAGACAGAGAGTAGTGAGACATGGAGTGATACAGAGAGTAGTGAGACAGAGAGTAGTGAGACATGGAGTGAGACAGAGAGTAGTGAGACAGAGAGTAGAGTGAGACAGAGAATAGAGTGAGACAGAGAGTAGTGAGACAAGGAGTGAGACAGAGAGTAGTGAGACAGAGAGTGAGACAGAGAGTAGTGAGACAAGGAGTGAGACAGAGAGTAGTGAGACAAAGAGTGAGACAGAGAGTACTGAGACAGAGAGTGAGACAGAGAGTAGTGAGACAGAGAGTAGTGAGACAGAGAGTAGTGAGACAGAGAGTAGTGAGACAGAGAGTAGTGAGACAAGGAGTGAGACAGAGAGTAGTGAGACAGAGAGTAGTGAGACATGGAGTGATACAGAGAGTAGTGAGACAGAGAGTAGTGAGACATGGAGTGAGACAGAAACAGGGAGGCGCCCTGCGGCATTCAATCTGGCCAATTTGCGGGATGGCGCCACAGGCGGGAGCGGCTGGCCCAGCCTGGGAGATCATCATCATCATCCAGCATCCCCAGCCACCGGCGGCAGGCCTGGCTGCGATATAGGCGCGGTGCGGCAGCGCAGGCAAAACATCAGCCAGCCAGAATTCAATCAATCGATCGGCGCCGATCGTCGGTTGAGCTGAGGACCCCCCCATCCCCATCCCGGCATCCCCATTCCCTCCCCAGCCGAGTCCTCGCGCGCCGGGCCGGAAAGGGCGGAACGCGAGAGATTCTGGAGCGCTTCATCCTGTGTAGAAGAATCCTTCATCTTGCGGGAGTGTCAGAGATTGCGGTCGGCAATGCAATTGTCTGTTTTTCTGGCTCAGGCTCAGGAGAGTCGGAGGCTACTCAGGGCCGGCGCAGTTTAGGATAAGAAGAGGGGAAATGGGATTATGTATTTGCTTCCCCTGATTGCAGCGAGCGGCGGAGGCGCGGGAACACCGGCAGTGAAAGAAGAGGAGGCGAAGGGGAAGGGAGAGTCTGAGCGGCCACCGCATCAGTGCTCGGCTGTTTGCCTGCGCACTTTGCTGCCTGTTCGACTTTCCATTCCTTCGCGGGCAGGCAGTTATCGCTTAAAGCAGCCTCTGAAGCCGGGCGATCCCCGCCCACGCCTCCAGCGAATTCCGCCGCCAGCTCGCGCGGCTAGGTGGGCCTGGGGACGCATAATCGATGTCCAAGGGCTGTCGGGGCGGGGAGGCTGAAATATTTATCAATGATCCGGCAGCTGAGCGCGCTCCATCTTGCCAGCGGCTCAGGAGGGCTCACGTGGCTGCGAGTCGCTTTTCCGGCCAGCCGCCCTCCTTCCCTTCGGCTGCCGCCGCCCTCCACCCGCTCACTGTGCTCAGGGGGGGGGGGGGCACTCGCGGCGCGATGCCCGGATGGACAAAAAATCGAAGGCAGCACGGCGGGAGGCCTTTAGCGCCCGGTTGCGGCCGGCAGCTGAGCTGCGGAGCTTTTCTATCGTCAGTGGCAGCTTGTTAATCTGCTAATCTACGATCCCGCCGATCTACCAACCTGACAATCTACCACTCTACAGACCTAGCAATCTGCCAATCAATTAATCTACTAATCTAAAAGTCTATACAAATCTATAAATCTATCAATCTACCAATCTGCCAGTCTACGATCCCGCCGAAAAATTCAACTGCGAGAAGGCAAAGTGAGCCGCCAGTAGAGCGCGACGGGGGTCTAAAAACACCCCTGCCACCCAAGGGGGGGGGGCAGGCGGCGATGTACAATCAACGCGCTGGCACTAAAGCCGGTTTGTGCACTTTCGCCGCACAAACCAGTCCAACCTGCCAATCTACCGATTTACCAATCTACGAATCTAACAATCTATAAATTTGCCAAACATCCAATCTATAAATTTACCGATCTACCAATCTACCAGTCTACCTACTAATGTACCAATTTACCTATCTATCAATCTACCGATACTCGTAAAGCCTTGACAAGATTTACAAGCTAAAAAATACAACTACGCATAGGGACTTGAAACAGACTTGTCTCTCTCTGGCAAGTGCCGCCGACACTGTGGAGGCCGCGCAGCTCAGAGCTGCCAACACATCACAGCAGGGCTGACCCTGAGCTCAGTTCAATTGATAATGCAAGCAGCTATTTGCCTTGGTGCTCACTAGTTCTAGCCTAGCTACCAATCGATCTACCTAGCGATAAGCAGACCCGTCAGACAGCATGCCAATGCACCTATCAATCATTCACCGCACAGACCGCTGCGACCGCGGCGGCGAGATTATCATCTACAGTCCGGCTGTCCGGGCAGGCCGAGACGCGGTCCCGGTTGCTATGGAGACAC
>NIVC01003498.1:0-39346 GCA_002269645.1 Macrostomum lignano
TTCAAAATCTCACTCTGTATGTGTCCGATTCAAAATCTCACTCTGTATGGTGTCCGATTTCAAAATCTCACTCTGTATGGTGTCCGATTTCAAAATCTCTCTGTATGGTGTCCGATTTCAAAATCTCTCTGTATGGTGTGTCCGATTTCAAAATCTCACTCTGTATGGTGTCCGATTTCAAAATCTCTCTGTATGGTGTCTGATTTCAAAATCTCACTCTGTATGGTGTCCGATTTCAAAATCTCACTCTGTATGGTGTCGATTTCAAAATCTCACTCTGTATGGTGTCCGATTTCAAAATCTCACTCTGCATGGTGTCTGATTTCAAAATCTCACTATGGTGATTTAAAATCTCACTCTGTATGGTGTCCGATTTCAAAATCTCACTCTGTATGGTGTCTGATTTCAAAATCTCACTCTGTATGGTGTCCGATTTCAAAATCTCACTCTGTATGGTGTCTGATTTCAAAATCTCACTCTGTATGGTGTCTGATTTCAAAATCTCACTCTGTATGGTGTCTGATTTCAAAATCTCACTCTGTATGGTGTCCGATTTCAAAATCTCACTCTGTATGGTGTCTGATTTCAAAATCTCACTCTGTATGGTGTCTATTTCAAAATCTCACTCTGTATGGTGTCTGATTTCAAAATCTCACTCTGTATGGTGTCTGATTTCAAAATCTCACTCTGTATGGTGTCCGATTTCAAAATCTCACTCTGCATGGTGTCTATTTCAAAATTCATCTATGGTGTCTGATTTCAAAATCTCACTCTGCATGGGGTCTGATGTCAAAATCTCACTATGGGTCTGATTTCAAAATCTCACTCTGCATGGGGTCTGATGTCAAAATCTCACTATGGGGTCTGATTTCAAAATCTCACTCTGCATGGGGTCTGATGTCAAAATCTCACTATGGGGTCTGATTTCAAAATCTCACTCTGCATGGGGTCTGATTTCAAAATCTCACTCTGCATGGGGTCTGATTTCAAAATCTCACTATGGTGTCTAATTTTAAAATCTCACTCCATGTGGTGTCTGATTTCAAAATCTCACCTTATATGGTGTCATTTCAAAATATTATCTTACTACAAACTTATTAATCTCCACAATGTTTGTACTTTAGCACACATGTCTATATTCGAATGTCTTTATAAAACTTAGGCATTAAATTGAATTGACCACACTGGCACAGAGGTATATTTGATTCACACTCTACTTAACCCGACAGATGCATGTTCCGTGAAGGTAAACCTAGCCCAAGTCTATGTTTGCATTCAGAATAATTATTTTTTCCGGTGTTTGGGTTGCTTTTGTTATACCGAATTTGCTTGGTGATTGGTTTATTTTAACAAAAAAATATTGAATTTTACTGATATTTGATGAGCAAATTAACTACCCTTTTCATTTCAGAATTGGCTAGTAACGCCTTGATTCCGCATTGTGAATTCTGTGCGGCTACCTTCAGTAGTATGTTCTGCAAATGTTGCGTTTTACTTTTAAGTCAATTTACATTGATTGAAAAAATCTCGCCATTAAAATAATGTAACCTTACTGTAAAGCGTTGTCTTGCACACGTGCCTTAACTAGCTGATAATTGTATTGCTATTCAATTCTGTTGAGAGCCTACCTACTACTAGTCTATATATTACTACTGTTGTTGTCATGCCAGCTGTTAATATTGTTCTGTTGATCTATTGTTGACTCTCATTTTGTGTTCTCAATTCTTTCCTCCCTGTGGTCGGTGCTCGCTTATGTATTAATAATAAATAGAAGTTGTATTATTCATCTTATTTAATTAATGCATGCCAATTAAAAGCAGAAAAAATGTAAATTTATATCTACTATTAGTAGAGTAGTATGGGGAAATGTTGATTTTTTATTTATATAAAAGAAAAATTCTGAATGCTGTGTTTAGTTTAGTTACAGGAGTATGTGTTCTATCATTGAATTTCTATAAATAGCGAAGTTAGTGTCCATTACTCATTGACAAGTCAAAACAGATCTTAGAAAAAAACTACGGACCACGGTAGATATGTCACTGGCAAAAAAAGTTTTAAAATATTGTGAAAAACGCAGAACGTCAACTTATTTTCAGTAGTTAATTAATTAAATTGATTTCCTTCCTCAAGAGCATTGAACAAAAACTTTTAACTCAATGGGGGTGGGCAGGCCAGCTCAGCCAATGAGAGAGCAGTAAGGAGAGAGGTCAAAGTCAGTCGGACGAAACTTTGCCTGGGGGGGCAAGGCCAAATCTAGCTCAGCCAATAAGAGAGCAGTAAGGAGGCTCTTCATATTGCTTGTTCTGGTTCTAGAACCAGAACCAATTTGTAAAGTATAACTTTTTGTCTCCTAAACTAGAGGGATTTTAGTGCTTTAAAATTGTGATTATTGGATGGCAATAGCCAAGAAGAAAGTGAAAAATTGTGCAGAGTGAGGCTGTTAAGGCAGTCAAACATTCAACAAAGTTAAAAAGTTATACTGCTTTTTTTCTTGGAAATCCGAACCGATTCTGGTTCTGGAATCGATTGCCGTGAAGAGCCTCAAGGAGAGAAGTCAAAATCAAGACACAAGCGGGGAGAGAGGAAAGGAAAGCCAAACTGTTCATCGACCTGGCTGGTGGCTGTGGCGCCACCCCTATCTCTTGCTCGCTATGCTCACGCACAGTTGGGTGCAGCTTCAAACAGGGTGAAGATGCTAGAAGATGCTCTGCTTGAAGAAAGCCAGAGGCAATTGTTGCAGCTTTAAAACTTTAATATATCTGTAAATAATCTTATTTAATTTTACTAAATATTTCTATTAAGGCAAAAAGGCTGATTTTGCTACTGAAAAAGAGTAGACGAGTGCAGTTTTGCAAGTGACATACAGTTATTCCAATGTGTGGCTAAACCATTAGATAAGAGAATGACTGCTTCACCAGTCAGCTTTGTGACAGTAACATAATAGTTGCTATGGCGGCCATATAAAATACTAGAATTATTAAGAGCTGAAAGTTCCTTCAAACACTGTGGAAGCCTGGAGTGGTGTAACCGTCATCCTAAAATATCTGTTGAGAGTTTATACGCTAATAAAGCCAGAGCATACCTGTACATGTTGAACGATATTGCACACAGATTACAGGCGAAGTCAACTTTGATTGTATAATAAAAATTAGAATCTATTAAAATATATGCCAGTAGATATGAATATCTATGTAAAAACAGTCTGACTGTACATCTAGATTGACGGGGAAAGCAAATACTTGAAGCAGAAATGTGCAGAAGAAATCGATATCTTTCTAAGAAAGAATCGACTTGTCGGACACGTTGATAAAAATCATCAAAACTTTACAAAACAGAATAGAAAAGAGATCGGGATGAAGCATAAGTGCGGGAATATGTAGGCTGCTTCGTTTTAAAAATGATTATAAGCATGAAAATCTTAGAAAATTAGGTATAAACTGCACGGAATTACACGATTTAGGGGCGATTCTTGAAGTGCGATTTAGGGGCGATTCTTGAAGGCGATTTAAGGGAGATTTTTGAAGGCGATTCAGGGGCGATTCTAGAAGGCAGTTTAGGGGCGATTCTTCAAGGCGATTTAAGGGAGATTTTTGAAGGCGATTTGGGGGCGATTCTTCAAGACGATTCAGGGGCGATTTAGGGTCCACGTGGGGGATTCTTGAAGGCGATAGCTTCAAATTGATCAGCATGGCTTAGAATGAGTGAAAAAGCAACGAAATCAACAAATTAAAGCGATGCCGGATAGAAACTCCAGGCTAAAAGACTGATTATTGAACGGAGCAAGTCCGGCCGCTACCGGCCCCGCTGCCCCTGTTCAGCCGCTCCATGGCCTTCCGCTCGATGTCCAAGTCTTTGACAATCTCCCTCTCGTGCAGGTCCATCTCGCGGACCACTTCGTCCCGCTTGCGCACAATGTCCATCAGGTCGCGCAGCAGCAGGTCCTCTCGGCGCCGCTCCTCGTCGGTTTTCTGCCAATCCTCTACGCTCATGACGCCGCGGAGCTCCAGTTCGAGCATCCGGTAGCGCTTCTCGAGGTCCTGCTCCTGATCCAGCATGTCCAGCTGGCGGGCCCGCCTGATCAGCGCATTCTTCTTGTTCACCTGGGATTACGTTTGTGAGGATTTGTGAGTTTAATAGGACAAAAATCTCGAATTTGTCATTTAATCTCTGTAATTAGCTTTGAATTTCAAAATCTCACTCCTATGTAGCTTCAAATTTCAAAATCTCATCCTCTATGTAGCTTTGAATTTAAAAATCTCACTCCTGTGTAGCTTTGAATTTTAAAATCTCACTCCTATATAGCTTTGAATTTAAAAATCTCACTCCTGTGTAGCTTTGAATTTTAAAATCTCACTCCTATATAGCTTTGAATTTCAAAATCTCACTCCTGTGTAGCTTTGAATTTTAAAATCTCACTCCTATATAGCTTTGAATTTTAAAATCTCACTCCTATATAGCTTTGAATTTAAAAATCTCACTCCTATATAGCTTTGAATTTAAAAATCTCACTCCTGTGTAGCTTTGATTTTTAAAATCTCACTCCTATATAGCTTTGAATTTAAAAATCTCACTCCTGTGTAGCTTTGAATTTTAAAATCTCACTCCTATATAGCTTTGAATTTCAAAATCTCACTCCTATGTAGCTTTGAATTTCAAAATCTTATCCTCTATGTAGCTTTGAATTTCAAAATCTCACTCCTGTGTAGCTTTGAATTTCAAAGTCTCACCCCTATTTAGGTTTGAATTTCAAAATCTCACCCTATGTAGCTTTGAATTTCAAAATCTCACTCCTGTGTAGCTTTGAATTTCAAAATATCACTCCTATGTAGCTTTAAATTTCAAAATCTCATCCTCTATGTAGCTTTGAATTTCAAAATCTCACTCCTGTGTAGCTTTGAATTTCAAAGTCTCACCCCTATTTAGGTTTGAATTTCAAAATCTCACCCTATGTAGCTATCTCATCATATCTCACCGTAATCTCACCATATTGGCACACAATAATATACAGCATCAACCAACCAATTGAAACCACTGGGTCAGCAGGGGCTGCTCCTCGTCCTTGGAGCCGCTGGAGCCGCACAGCACGCCGCGCAGCCGTTTCTCCAGCACCTCCGCCTGACTGTCGATGTCGCTCTGTTCCGCTTCCAAAGCCAGCCTCTCAGAAGCAACGTAGGCGGAAGTGTCCAGCACCCGGTTGAAATTCGACAGCACCGTTGACGACGGCCTGGCCGCGTCCTCATCATTGTCCTCGTCCTCAGCATCCTCCACGGTTTTCTCCTCATCGCCGCTGAAACCTCTTTTCCTCTCTTCGTCGGCCTTCTTCAGCGAAGCAGCGCCGCTCTTGGCTGCCGATTTGGCGTCGGATTTCAGCTGGAAGTTGGCGCCGCTCTGCCTTACGGTCGACCCGGCCGACACCTGATCCCGGACGGTGCCGTCAGTGTTGTAGCTGCTCAGCAGGCGGATCTCCTTGGCGGCCCGCGTAGCCAAATCGCGGTCGCGTTCCCGGCGCAGCTCTTTGAAACCGCGGCCGGCGCTCGAACTTGTTGGCAAGGCGGCGGGGGTGGCTGTCGACAAACCGGCGGAGTCGGTTTTCGATTTCGGCATCTGCTGCTGCTGTTGCTGCTTGACCACCTGTCCTGAGGCCTGGTCGACTTGTTTAGCAGTAGTCTGCAGCTTCTTAGCTTCATCAGTATGGTCCGTATTATCACCATTGCCATCGCTGTGATCAGCATCCTTGTCCTCATCCGGCTGGGCCAGGGTGTAGCTGCTCTCCGACGAGGCCAGACGGGACACCAGGCGAATCTCCTGATTAGTGAAATGCGCCCGCAGCTGGTGCAGGAAAGTCATCACCAGCAGCTGGTCCGGGATGGTCTTCATCACCATGTCGGCCGGGTCCATCACCCTGCAGAGGTTGGGGGCAAAGGTGCAAGCATATCTGGTGGACAGGGGATTCCCGCTTAGGGGGAATCTCATCCTTAATGAACAGGTGATCCCCAGCAATGGGGAATCCCTGCAGGGTGGGTAATCCCTGGTTACTGGGATCGCTGGTCTCTATAATAGACAAGCGATTCCCAATCAGGGAGAATCCCATCTCTACAATAGACGGGTGATCCCCAATCAAGGAGAATCCCATTTCTATAACGGACAGGTGATTCCCAATCAGGGAGTATCCCATCTCTATAACAGACAGGTGATTCCAAATCAAGGAGAATCCAATCTCTATAACAGACAGGTGATCCCCAATCAAGGAGAATCCCATTTCTATAACGGACAGGTGATTCCCAATCAGGGAGTATCCCATCTCTATAACAGACAGGTGATTCCAAATCAAGGAGAATCCCATCTCTATAATAGACGGGCGATCCCCAATCGGGAGAATCCCATTTTTATAAAAGACAGGTAATTCCAATCAGGGAGAATCCCATCTCTATAACAGACAGGTGATCCTAATCAGGGAGAATCTCATCTCTATTAAAAATAGACAGCTTACCTCGGCACGCCCAGCTGGTGAGCAGCCTCAAAGGCCCGCCTATTATTCTCGCGCAAGTCGTGCGCTTTCAGCCCGGCGAATTCCAGCAGGTCGGGCCGGTGGTGATGAATGATGGCGCAGAAGGCCAGGCCGTTACGAAACGATGTCGTGAGATTGTTGACGAATACGCCTCTGTTTCTGTAGCCGGCTGTGACGGACTGGGCCCAGGCGAGCAAATCCTGAGATAGTACATAAGGCGATGGTTACTATGTCCACAGATATTGAAGAGTGAAAGGGGAGTGCTTAGACGAGTAGTGACAGGCGCTAGTGGAGCGAGAGGGCTTGATTGGGAGATGCTCGGAAAGGGATTGGGTCGCTAGGAGTGCTCAGAAGAATAGTTAGAAGAGTGCTTAGATAAGTGCATAAAATCTAGATAGAAAAGTGACAAGACAAACAGATGTCACCTGACTGGCCGCCGAGCCGACCACCTCCGTGGGGGCGGCATGTCCGCCTGTTGTTGCTGCAAACGGCAAGCTCGGAGAGGCCGGCGACGCGACGAAGGCTGCTTCAGCGGCCGCAGCGACGCCAGAAATCTTGCCCGCGTCGCCGTCGTTAGTCGGCGTGCCGGTCGGCGATTCGTCGTCAGCAGCAGCAGTGGCAGCCGCGCCGCCGGTTGCCTCGGTGTCGGCGTCGAGGCCGCGAAGGCGCTCGACAAGCCGGTTGAAGCTGGCGTCGTTGTCGCTGGGTGACGGGACGTCAACTTCGTCGTCAAAGTCGCGCAGGTTGGCGATCTCAGAGCTGCCGCCCGCGCCGGCGCCCGTCGCCGCTGCGGCGCCGCCTCGTCCAGCGCCGCCGGAGTCTCGCCGGCTGTCATTCAGAGACATCAGAGAGGCGATGGACACCATGTCCTCGTCTTGGGCGTCTCTCTCTTTGTCGAGCAGCACGGAGTGCAGGGTCAGGGACAGCGTCACTGACGTCACCTGGCAGGTGCATGGGGAAAGCGATGGGCGTGACCAACACTGATAGCTGTGTATAAAAATTCACTGAGGATCTGGGAGGCTGGCCCAACAACTGAGGATCTGGGAGGCTGGCCCAACAACTGAGGATCTGGCAGGCTGGCCCGGCAACTGAGGATCTGGGAGGCTGGCCCAGAAACTGAGGATCTGGGAGGCTGGCCCAACAACTGAGGATCTGGGAGGCTGGCTTAACAACTGAGGATCTGGGAGGCTGGCCCAGCAACTGAGGATCTGGGAGGCTGGCCCAACAACTGAGGATCTGGGAGGCTGGCCCAACAACTGAGGATCTGGGAGGCTGGCCCAACAACTGAGGATCTGGGAGGCTGGCCCAACAACTGAGGATCTGGGAGGCTGGCCCAACAACTGAGAATCTGGGAGGCTGGCCCAACAACTGAGGATCTGGGAGGCTGGCCCAGCAACTGAGGATCTGGGAGGCTGGCCCAACAACTGAGGATCTGGGAGGCTGGCCCAACAACTGAGGATCTGGGAGGCTGGCCCAGAAACTGAGGATCTGGGAGGCTGGCCCAGAAACTGAGGATCTGGGAGGCGGAGGCTGGCCCAGAAACTGAGGATCTGGGAGGCTGGCCCAGAAACTGAGGATCTGGGAGGATTTGAAATGAAAAGTCGAAAGGCTAGGAGAGGAGGGCCTCACCTTCTTGCTCCCGGGCTTCAGTTTCACTGTCAGAGGAGTCTGCTTGGCCTCGCCGTTGCTAACGCACAGCTTCTGCAGATCCACCGGACGCGAAGCGATGGCCTTCCGTCTGCCGTTGGCCATCTGGTCCTCCACCACAAAAGTCCACTCCTTGCTCTCGTATTCGGCTCGCTTAGGATCGCGATACAGAATAGAAGTGATCTCCACGTTCTCTGGCGGCTCCCAGGACACGCAGCACTGGCGCGGGTTGGCCAGGCTGGCGGTCCACACGGCCGGGTCCGTGGAGTAGCGCCGGTTCCGCCGGGTCCAGACCACCACCAGGCGGTGCGGCTGGTAGGCGCGGCCGCACTCCACGGTCAGGCCGTGATAGCAGGCCGTCAGCTGGAATTTCGCGGCCTTCTTGCCGACCCGCTGGAGCCGCTTCCAGACGCTCATTGTTAGGCCTGCGGGATGGACAGATGGACAAGAGCATTGCAGGGACAGGGAGATCTTGGCACCCTACAGAATGTACAGGGAGAACACGGCACCCTACAAGAGGGGCAGGGAGATCACGGCAGCCTACAAGATGGGCAGGGAGATCACGGCAGCCTACAAGATGGGCAGGGAGATCACGGCAGCCTACAGGAGGGACAGGAAGATCACGGCAGCCTACAGGAGGGACGGGGAGAACACGGCAGCCTACAGGATAGACGGGGAGAACACAGCGGCCCACAGGGAGATCACGGCAGCCTACAGGATAGACGGGGAGAACACGGCAGCCTACAGGATAGACGGGGAGAACACGGCAGCCTACAGGATAGACGGGGAGAACACGGCAGCCTACAGGATAGACAGGGAGAACACGGCAGCCTACAGGATAGACAAAGAGAACACGGCAGCCTACAGGATAGACAGGGAGAACGCAGCAGCCCACAGGGAGAACACGGCAGCCTACAGGATAGACGGGGAGAACACGGCAGCCTACAGGATAGACAGGGAGAACACGGCAGCCTACAGGATAGACAGGGAGAACGCAGCAGCCCACAGGGAGAACACGGCAGCCTACAGGATAGACAAAGAGAACACGGCAGCCTACAGGATAGACAAAGAGAACACGGCAGCCTACAGGATAGACGGGGAGAACACGGCAGCCTACAGGATAGACAGGGAGAACGCAGCAGCCCACAGGGAGAACACGGCAGCCTACAGGATAGACGGGGAGAACACGGCAGCCTACAGGATAGACAAAGAGAACACGGCAGCCTACAGGATAGACAAAGAGAACACGGCAGCCTACAGGATAGACGGGGAGAACGCAGCAGCCCACAAAGAGAACACGGCAGCCTACAGGATAGACGGGGAGAACGCAGCAGCCCACAAAGAGAACACGGCAGCCTACAGGATAGACGGGGAGAACGCAGCAGCCCACAAAGAGAACACGGCAGCCTACAGGATAGACGGGGAGAACTCAGCAGCCCACAAAGAGAACACGGCAGCCTACAGGATAGACGGGGAGAACTCAGCAGCCCACAAAGAGAACACGGCAGCCTACAGGATAGACAGGGAGAACACGGCAGCCCACAGGGATAACACGGCAGCCTACAGGCGCAATATAGCTATACCATAGCTTTACCAATTAATACACAATACAGTTGTGAAGTAAGTCTAACACAAACAAGAAGTCGCGTGAAACCGGCATTTTTATTCTGCAGCATTCGCCCCACAGGTTTATTTATTGTAGAGCAATAATTACTACCGAGCTGGCTGAAACAATTTGAAGAAATCGAGTGACAAATGAGAGTGACTGCGAGGGCTTGAGAGAGACAGCTGGCTAACACTGCGGGGAGCTAGAATTTCAGTCTTAAAGATAGGACTACGCTATACTGGCAAACAATAAAGCTTATTTATATTACTATTATAATAAACAATAGTGCATGCAATTTCTTTTAGGAACACAAACTAATGCGTGTATATAGTAGTAGTAGTAGTATAATGACTAAATTTAATATCAAATAATGCCGGTAGACACAACCAGAAACATTTTGTCAGATTTTAGACACACACAAGACGGAAAGAAATGGCCAAATCAAAGAACAACGAGAGAGAGAGAGAGAGAGAGAGGCGCGAACTAGCCGAGTTAGGAACAGCAGAACCTAGCGATGAAGAAGGTGATAATGAAGTCAATTTACTAATTTTTCATATCATTATAACCTCAAGGACCACTTCACAAGTTAGAGAGAATTTAACGCTTTAAATACTTATGCCAAATATGAATAAATATAGCTAATATTCTAATATTATTCAGTGAAACTAGGGGCTTATTTTCATATTCCACTTTCAGTAGGGAATATGGATCATAAAGCAATTTTTCATTAAAATCTTATAGGAATTCCCCAGAAGAATTTTATAGGAATTCCCCATGAGAATCTTATAAAAATTACCCATGAGAATCTTTTAGAAATTCCAATTGAGAATCTTCAAGTAATTCCCCATGGAAATCTTTAAAAAATTCAAATCAGAATCGCAGAGAAATTTCCCGCTATGTTAATAAATTTGCTACACAGCTAGCACAGGCTTCTCCCAGCCCTAGTGATCCTTGTGTGCAAAACCGCAGACACAGAGCTTAAAAACAAACAAACAAGAGAAGAAAAGACAAAGGAAAGCATGTTAAATGGTCTCGCCACCCTAAATGAAAATAAATATGTAACTAGTTTTATAATAAAAAAGCAGCCACAAAAGCAGACGAAGAAGACAATTCAATACAAGAATTATTACTATTAAAAATGATTAACAATTTGAAGAAGACAAAAAAACAAGAAAAGCGCTCAACAGTTCCAAGCAGAGAAGGGGCAGAAGCAGAGAGGGATAAAGCAAAGTCAATTAAAACACATTCAACACTGATAAGCATGCGGCGGGAATCTCCAAGTCACCACCAAATTAGCAATATAATAATAACAATAGTAAATAATAAAAACAAAAAACACAGAACATGACATAGAGAAATTTCAAAAACAATTCTTCAAATAGATTCTAAATCAGACCGTGAATGCCTACAGAACTATCTCATAAATATGATTGCCCAGTTTCAACTGACTTCCGTAAGTCAAAGAATCTCACTCACTACTACTCTACAGTAGTGAAATGGTGCTAACAAGAACAGACAATGGGACACAAAAAAGAATCACCGAATATTTAGGGGCAAAAGGCTTGCAAGGCGATGCGCGGTAGATCCCGGTTTTTTTGCTGATTGCTTTTTCAGCAAAAGATTTCTATTATTAAATTTGAACACAACAGCAACACGATAAGAAATTCTTCTGGCACCAAAAAAGTTTTGTTTGAGTGCATTTCAAAATAGTTAATAAAATGAATTGCTTCAGTCTATTGCTTAGAGTAGTACAGCGAACATTAAAATTGAAAAATGGATTTTATTTTTTTACTCTAAAAGTCAAAACTTATTATTTTCGCGAATTAACCTACTCACCTATAATTAGTACACAATAAATTGATTAATTAATCAATCAAGATAATATATAGTTTCAGAACTAGGTATTATTGGTTTCAGTGTTCGTTCTTTATATATAATTTAGGCTGGCAAACTGATGCTGCGGCCTTTGAGCACTTTGGTGACGTACAGGTAGAAGAAGTCGCCGTATAGGCAGGTTTGGACACAGCCAGCCACGATGGCGATAAGATCAAAGAAGTTCTCGGCATAGTAGCGGTAGATCCAGTTCAGAATGTACAGACCACGATAGGCGCCCAGGGCGAACAGGTAGTGCGAAGTGATCGTCTCAGCTTCCCCAGTTTTAGTGATGAGGAACAGTTGCGGCAGGATAGCAACAGATTCTAGGTAGATGCTGAAAGTCCAGAGAATCTCCAGCACAGAGAATTCGTGATTAACAATCAGGGCAAGCAGGGCGCAGGGTATCACGGTGAATTCCAAGCGGAACGAATCGTGATTAGAGTCGTAGGTTGCTTTGAACTTGAAGTACATCAGATAGAGCGTAGCAACGCTGGACCCGATAAAGAACACCTTCATCAGGGTGTTGTACAGGCTGACAAATGTGGTGAACAGATCCAGGTAGCGAGTGATGAAAACCAGACAGAAGCACATCTGAGACTTGCCAGAGATTCCGGACACTGAGCGACTTTTCCACATTTTCAATAACAGCAAGATGATGGCGCCCAGATGGGACATGTCACCAACTAGTCGGAAAATATTCATTTTGTCTAGCTGAGGACTGCTATGCTGTTGAGTTTGCTTCTGAGATGGAGCCCAAATGGCATGAGTGAAAGAATCATGGTAGAGTACATTTATAATTGTGTAACATACTAAAGCAATGTGGATTAGATAAAAATCTCGATTTTACATGATGCACAAAATGAATATGCAATTGTGGTGAAAGTTCAGGGACTTGAAGGTGAATGGGGGTGCTATCAAAGTCTAGCTCACTAAGAAGTTTGCAAAATTTCAACTTAAGAACCTCCTTTTGCCAATGCATATTGAACAAGTCCTTTTTGTAAGGATTTGTTTATATGGCCAAGCAGAAGTCAAGTTTTGTCTGACTGACCCCATGCTATTCTCATAGTAGCAGTCTAATCTCATAGCATATGCCTATCCTCAAGTTTTTATCATTCAAAAGTTAAATCCAAAATAATTGTAAACAGACAGATATCCACTGTGTCCTTTGTTCAAAAGCAATTGCACACACATATCTTGCAGCTTTTACAACTAGGTAGTTCTAATCAAATTCAATCTGTTTGCTTGCTATGATACTAGATTCTGTTTTTTTCTTAATTTAATGATTAAATACTGCTTATATACAGCTGTCTATACAATTATTACTTGATCATAGAGGATCAGGGATAGTAAGTTGAGAGTCTATTTAGCGCTAGTTGACAAAGTTACTAAAGACTATTTACTTCAATTGGCAGATACATGAATAAAATAACAATTGATAAAATAAATATAATCCTTTTTGACTTAGGCCTAGTATATACCATAGTCTATAACATGGCATATGCTTAATGTAATAAAAATTCAAGTTTATTTTTTATATTATTACCAATTTAAATTAATTTTTATATTATTAAAAATTTTCTTTTATGCAAAATTTTTCATCTTTCAAAAAAGTTTAATAAAAATTGTTATACACTTTATAGTTTAAAGTGTAAAAAATATAAAAAACTAAATGAAAAAAGACCTAAAATAAGTTTTTAAAGCATTACTAAAGTTTTATTAAAGTGAAAGTCTATTGATTGGGTTTACTATAAGGTTTATCTCTAAAGTTTATATTACAAATGGCACTAGTAACATCCTTTTAACTCTATCTTAATAAGTTCTGGTACTAACTCTACCCAGATAAAAAAGTGCTTTAAACCTCCTATATTAGATGACCTATTACTATACTAATGCTATTTTTATAACCTGCACAGTTAAGACTTGCAAATTTCTTAAGTAGACAATATGCTTATAGTAAATGTGCTTTGGTTCATCTATATAAAATTTATGTCAAATTTATTGAATGCAAGAAACTAGGACAATGTTTTATTTATTATGTTATTTAATTATATTATTATATAATATAATAAAAAGTAGAATTTTAGCCACTTTGCTTCTAAACCATTTTGGCTAGGCCTATAAACAAACTGCCTTTAGACTGTTTTGCCCATGGTCTATTTCATTAACAAACTAGTTTAGTTAGTACCTATAAACATTTTGGCTACAACACTAAATATGCAATAGGGAGCTTATTATATAAATATATAATATTGGTTGTCTTTCTATGTATTAAAGTATAAAAGTAATGAAGTATAGCAATTAGGTCTATTTTAAAGGCAATTTTCAAAGATAATGGCTAGAGCTCCAATACTGGAACAAATTTTCTAATGGCTATGGATTCTGTAAGCAGGCAGTTATCTACTTATGACATCTTTGAACATTAGAATTATCTTATTTTGAATCTCATTGTTTTATTTTGATCTTATCTTAAACAAAATCTCAATATAAACTACCCATTAGAAGAGCATAAAGTTTCTGCTATAGGCCCCCCTATTATACCCATAAACTGAACTGCATTACTGGAATTAGTGGAATACCAATGCTGGATCCATCTATAGCCATTAGAAAATGGGTTCCAGTGCTATAACTCTAGCCATTGCCATTTTCAAAAGGGTTAAGTTTTAACAAATGTTGAGCAGTTTTACTTTTAGTCATTTAATTTAATAGGTGTGCAGTCATTTTTTCTGCCACCTTTTTGTCTGCCAGTAGATGAAATGACTTTTTAAAACAAAAATAAAAGTATAGCTACATAGCTTTATAAAGCTATTTTTTCTAAATTAGACAATTCAATCATGCAAAACCAAAAGTATTTATAATATGATGTCATTTTTGCAAGCATAATTTTGTTTATTGCAATCTTTCTAAGAAAAATAATATAAAATTTTAATTTCTATTGAGAAAAGAAGAGTTATATAAGCTGTGGTTACAAATATTGAAGGCAAGGTTTGCAGTTAAATATATGATTGGCTGGCTGTTATGAGCCCCATCCAAATGATGATAATGCATATATCCCTATTTCAATGCTCATTCATTATAAACAAAAAGTTAGTACACAAGTATCTGTATAAGCCTATAGGCCAATGTTTGGGTCACTTGGGAAAATCAATATTTTTAGATACACGTATACTTGTGCTTTAACATAATGAGTTCTTTATCTTAACTATCACTATAAATACTTTTTAAGATATACAGATATTTTTTTTCAATGTTAGGCCTATAAATACTAGTGTCATACCTTGGCGTGGCATGCCTGTGGCCAGGTTATAGCGTAACATGGGAGGTGGCTAGGCATAGTATAGGTGTAGCTTTCCAGAATCTTCTAGAATAGTCTATATATTATAACTTGTGATTTTTAGCTTGGCACACTTTAGGGCTAAATTTTTTGCCTTGGCATACTTTTAAGCTAAAGGCTGTCACTTCTTGGCATGCATCCGAGCAGTTTGTACGAAAATTCCAATAGGGATAGCTGCAACTTAGTAAGACCTAGCTAATATAGAATTAGTAAAGAAAGCTTCAATGGCATGAGCTTAATGCTTAGCTAATTTATTATATTTAAATTTATTTATGCAATATAGCTAATCTAATAATCTTGTAGCTGCCCCTAATGGAAAAAGTAACATTTCATGGAAAAAGGAATGGAAAAAGACATGCGTCTGGCACATTTTTTAAATTTTAGGTTGGCGCGGTGCGCCTATGGCCAGGTTTTCCTAGACTAAACTTTATGTTTTGGAACTTTGAATTGGATAAATAAGTCTAGCATTGAATTTGCATAAACTTTGCCTTGGCATATTCAAATCATATTGCAAATGCTGTAAGCTAGGCCTATTAATAATTTAAAACAGTACATTCATGATTCTTATTGAAATGTAGCTTATTTAATAAGTATGTACAACCAATTTGTTTAGGCTAGCTATTATTTAGGTAGGCATTAAATAGTTAAACTAAGTGTATTCTTTAACTAAACTATTCTAGGTATATTTATATTCATTAAAGATATAAATATTCAATTTATTAAGTATATGAAGCAAAATGCTCATTTTTGCTCATGTATTGTTTGCAATAATGGTTTTAACAAATTTATGAACTCTGAGAGAGCATCATAAGCTTTATTTACTTCCTAGATTTTGACAGAGTCATTCTACGTGAACTAACAGCCATTTGACTGCAAGTCAAGGAGAATGGCCACCTTATCGCCAGTATGGCTAGCCGGCGAGATGTTGGATTACAGCTTCTGGTATGCTTACCAATATCTGTTGAAGCAGATATTAACATACTAATAGACTTTCTGCAAAGTGAGGATAATCTAGAATCTCTAGTGAGTTTTCTAAAAACTTGAGTATTATTTTGCTAGTGTTTTAAGATCATTATTTCATTATTAACCATTAAATACATTTTAGAAGTGGCAAATGGCAATTGTTGGAGGCTCAACGTCAAGGGATACAACTTGATGAATTCTGCATATATACAATTTTATCTCCTGCCATGATGGGTCTGTTCTCATTTGCTGGACAAGTTAGACAAGGTTGCAGCAAACATTTGTTCAAGGACATTGCCCTTTGGTCGCTTGTCAAGGGTACAGTTTTATTAAGCTGCAATTGTACCAAAAATTAAGTTGAAGCTAACGTGAAAGAAATTCTCAGGCACTGGAAAGATTCTAAGCAGCAAGACAGTCGAGATTTCAGCTTAAAATTCTGTTATTAGTAGGTGAAAATTAGTAGTAGAATAATGCTATTGGTAGGCATCAGTTATAACTGCTTTGTTATTTTCATATCTAGGTAAAAAGTTCATAGCTTAAATTAGCTAAAATTAGTTTTTAAATTAATTATTAATCATTAAATTAGTTAAGTTCTTGCTTAGTTATTTTTTCCAATGCTATCTGGACCCAAATACAAAGTCTCGCTCACAGAGCAAGCAAATAAAGGGGACATCAGAAAAAGTAATGCTGCATAATGCAAATTTATATTTTATTGTTACTTATAAATGTTCTAATGTAATTATCATGTATCCTGTGGCTTTACTCTATTTTTTACTATTTAATTAGTTGCCATGTAATTTCTGTTTTTTGCTTTAATAATAGCCTAAATAATAAATATTGAACAAAGGGTAGCTTAGAAAATATTTCCATTGCATGCTATCAATTTTGGATGAAAAATTTGAGGTGCAAAGTAAATGTATTCATTAGTCATTTTAATATAATGCACTTTTTATGCCTATTAATAGGCATAATTGCAACATGATGGAAAGCGTAGCAAAAATCCATGGAAATATGCTTGTAAACTATATGTCATAAGTACTTCATTGTCTAAATGATGTCGGATTTACGTCAGCATTCAACGTCAGCTACTGACCTCTACACGACAGTGTCTGGCGTGACAATGGTTGATCAACGTCTATAGCCGACATCTATCCGATGTTAATCCGACATAGCTGGTTACTTGGGATGGTAGACAAAATGACTGCATCATATTTTTGCAGATGAAAGAATGGCAGACGAACTGGCTGCAGACGAAATGACTGTCAACCATTTAATGAACTACAAATGTTGTTATATATAAGCTTGTATAGGCCCCCTATATTCTTTTACTTAGGTTGTTTGTCTATGAATCTATTATTTGATTTGAGATTTGAAAAATTGGATTTCAGAATTGCCTCGTGCCTTGTCTCATCTCGTCTTGAATTTCCCGACCTATAACTATTTCACGTCTCAAAATCGTCTCAAACAAATCTCAAATTTTGACACCTCTTATTAGGGCCTATACCATCAATATCATTACAATATAATAAAGAAATGCGAATATTACACTAAACAAATAGCCAAATTGCAAATAGGTCTATAAAAAATATAATCAAAAGAAATACAAGTCAGTAAAAAAATTAAATCGAATTTAGAAATGCCAGTCAGAGTCAGCAGGAGCAATTAGGCCTATCTTTAACAGAAATAATGGAACAACAGTTCAGATAATAAAAATCTATAATTACGACGAGTAGAGTATATTCAACCCAGTCGCCCAATAACTATGGAAGTAAATTCCCCCAAAACTAAGAGCTATAAAAAAGAAGAGGACTAATTTAAGCTAACAAAATAAAAGTTGAGGCAAAATTAGGCCAATAAAGCTTGCGTTCTAAGAAACGATGCAGACGTGACGAAGTTTTCGTTTAAAAAATTGTATCAAGTCCTTGACCGTCAAATCAATTTTTGTAATACAGTTATAACTATTCTTATTGTTATGCAGGCTAACTTATTGTTTTCAGAAAGTGTTTGCTTCAGTTTAGGTTTATGTAAAAGTTAAATTACGTGAAATAGTTAAAATTTACTAAGTTCTTTAACCCCAAGAACCTCGGATGTGAAACACTCCTCTGTAACGAAATGAATGCCGAGGACTGTCACTTGAATTATCACGATCAGTCGAAAATGCCAAATCCGAGCGCGCGAACTCTTACGAGCGATATTTATTATATTATATTAGTTAAATTGAGCAATAAAACAAACTACATTATAAAACAATTATGCAAAATTATATAAATACGAGTACATACACTAAAAAGTACAGTAAATGCAGAAACAGAATACAAATATGAAATACAAATAATACAGTGAGAAATAAGTACAAAATATGTTTCCTTTTAAAATAGATATGGAGATACATTACATTATCCTCCTCTTGGAAAGGACAATGTCCACATTGTCAATAAAGTACATGTACAAAAAAGTACAATACAAAGTAATGAAAATAACTATATTAAATATACAGTACATGCTAAATTTTGAGCAAAAAAGATTGAACTCGCATTCCCAACTAGACATCGAAATGAGGTGACAGAACACATTTTAAAACAATGGTATGGACCAAAAGAGAAGCTAGTTAACCAACACAAAAACCAGAACCCAACAGGGTTAGCAGAGCCCCAGGTTCTCCCCACCACAACCAGTGCAGAGCACAGCATGAATGAAGCAAAAAAACACTTTATTAATGAAAGGAATTGCCAGCTGTGCACACTATTGTGATACACTGCCATTGGGTGAAACCTTACAAAACACAGAAGAAAATACAGTACAACATTGAAAAATTATTTAAAAAGTAAAGTACATCATGGCAATTGCCAAAATACAGTATAAAGTACATATGAAGGAATTACAGTAAGTACAATTACATTAAAATCAATCAACAAAGCATCGGAATTGGAAGATGCAGCTTCCTGGTTCTGGACTTTAGAACAGCAAAATTACAAATTTAAAAACAAAATTTTGCTCTGAACTGGGTACACATCTACATGTACATTCTACAGCTAGTATTGTATTTGAGCATAGATGCTTTTAAAAAAACAAATATAATATTCGAAATCACTCAGCGACTGATAGTATCTGCAGCACCTGTCCTTTGGCGGCATCTTCGGCACCTGTGATTTTGTTGGCCTGGCTCGCGGCTGGCTGACATACTGGTTAGCGTCGGCTAGCTGGACGCGCGCTGCTGATGTGATTGGCTGCGTTGCTGTACATTTGCGGTCGATCAGAAGATTCAGCGGAGTCCTTCATGGAATCCGAGTTCTGGTGTGGTCGCCATTGTAACGAAATGAATGCCGAGGACTGTCACTTGAATTATCACGATCAGTCGAAAATGCCAAATCCGAGCGCGCGAACTCTTACGAGCGATATTTATTATATTACATTAGTTAAATTGAGCAATAAAACAAACTACATTATAAAACAATTATGCAAAATTATATAAATACGAGTACATACACTAAAAAGTACAGTAAATGCAGAAACAGAATACAAATATGAAATACAAATAATACAGTGAGAAATAAGTACAAAATATGTTTCCTTTTAAAATAGATATGGAGATACATTACACTAATATTGTATTAATATTTATACTCGTTGTTAGTTGTTAGTCGTCACTTTTCGTCTAAAAATACCGTAAAAATTCTGGCGCGCTTTCAAATACTTTATCTTTTACAATAACTCAGCAAATCGTCGTCAAATCGTCTTTATAAACTTCTATATTCGAAAATTCCAAATACATAGCTCTATAATATATTGGCCAAACAGGCTAATTGCCTGAGCCAAATTCTCTTACTACTACTACTACTAACTGAAAATCCGGTCATCAGATCCCATTCTATCGAAATAATATTAATAATAAATACACTGACATATACTGGCCAAACAGGCTTCTTGCCTGAGCCAAATTACTACTACTACTACACTCCTTCAATTCCAATTTATATATACTCGCTGTAATTTACTCTGTAGTAATGTAATCATCAACTCAATCCGAATGGCTATATTTTATTCCCGTATGCAGTTTTAGTGCTTCGCCTTAAGCTAAGAGCTAATGTAATTTCTAAGACTTAATAAACCTACTCTTATATAGTAGAAGACAGCTAGGTCTATGTCTATGTGATTAGTAGTACTATATTTTTGAAATAGGGCCTAGTCTGTACTAGGGCATGCATCGCATACTGCATAGCCTATGCCTTGTGTGTGTGTATTAGGCCTAGTTAAAAGCATGTTTAAATTACAATTTTTAACTCATTTTGTAGCTAAGCCTGTAGTAGGCAGTTTTAATTCTTATAGTCATAATAAAAATAATTACAATATAAATAAATAATAAACAGTATTAATAATAAAGTTAAACTGGTTCTCTTTATTCAATTATTGACTCTCTGTATGGTCAACACAAAACAAAAAGGGCCTACACTTGTATTATCTAGTCTTAATAAATATTAAATAAACTTTTAAAGTTAAAGTTTCATGCAACATTAATTTAAGTTTGTTTTTAATTTGAATATTGTTTTATTGGTCATTGTTATATTATAATGAAATTTGCCTCTAACTCTAAGTCTAAGTAAAAATAACTTAGTTGGCTCTGGGTTTATGGTTATGCCATATACTAATAGATATAGGCCTAGTTGGAAATCTTCTAGGCCTAGCTATAAGATTTATTGTGAAAATGACGAAGACTAGTTTTAAAATGATTGCAAATAAGAATAACAATAAATAACAAGATTAAAAAAAGATATTAAGCTGGGACTTGAAATATAGTATAAGATAGATAAGATATTGAGTTCTGCGAGAATCATACTGTTACTAACATGTTTTGATAGGTTGGTAGGTTAGGTTAAACTAGTTAAAAGTTTAACCTGGGACTTAGTTAAAAGGTTAGGTTTGGTAGGTTAAACACCCGAATAGGTGTTTGTAGAAATTCGTTTGGATTGAGTCTATATCTTTTAGCTTAGATAAGGTAGCCAGAGGTCCCCAGATTTCATATCCATAAGATACAATAGGTGTAACAAGGGAGTTAAAGAGCTGTTTGATGGGCATAATGTCTAAGGATGTGTCTTTAACTTTGTGTAGTAATGAGAACATAGCTGAGTAGCCTTGTTTGATTTGATAAGCAATACATTTTTAGAAACTATTTTCTGATTCAAAGATAACTCCTAAGTACTTAAATTCATGCATTTCTTCGATTTCTTGCTAAGCATAGACTATCTGATCTGTGTTTAGCTGTCTATCTTCCTTTTTTTTGCTTTTGTTTTTCTCTTCCCTGAGCATATCTGCATGTACTTTGTTTTGCTAGCATTCACTTTTTAGTAGTTTTGTTTGCAGTAAGTCTCCATGTTTCTAAACATGCTTTGTAAGTCCATCTTGGTTTTTGCTAAGACAGTTTGATTGTCAGAAAAGAGCAGAATGTGTGGATACGATGCTTTGATCAGGTGGTTGCTAGTGCAAGTTAATTCTAAGTACTCTATTATATTGTTGATGTAGATCTCAAAAAGAACTGTAATTGTTTGGGTCACTTGTGCTATCTTTGTTTTTGTATATTTAGTGCAAAGTATTTGTTATCTAGTCTATTAGGAACTTTCTATGTTCTATGATTTTGTTGAATAGTGAACATAAAGTATCTGTCAGTTGATCTTCAAAGAATTTTAATGTCTTGGTATAAATCTGATCTTTTCCAGCTGTTTGTCAGTTTTGAGATTCTTTATGCTTCTTAACTTCTTCTGTTGTGAAGGGAGTATTGAAACTATCCAGGTTTTTTATTACTGGTTCCTCTAAGTACAGATCATATATAAGCCTTATATTGACATTGCTTTCTGTAGCAAGCTTTCTAAAATGATCTATAAAATCTCTGCTTATAAATGTCTTATTTAGAAAGCAATCAGGTGGTTTAATGAGTGTCCAAAAGAGCTTTGGTTCATTCCTTAGGAAAGCTTGATTGATTCTGTTTTCTTTGGTTAGTACTAGTTTGTGTTTCTATGCTTTTATATGCCTCTCATAGATTCTTCTTTTTTCTCTTTTTCTCCGTGAGGTTATCATTGGTAGGAAACATTTTATATCTTCTACATGAATGTTTAAAGGCATTTCTGATGCCTTTAAGCCAATCAGGCATAGTATTAGAGATTGAGTCTTTATACTCATATTTGATTGAATTTTGTAGAGATTTAAGATACACACTGAGTTCTTGTGTGAAACTTTTATTTATATTACTACTGATCTGTGCCAGGCTCAAAATTTTTTCAGAGTTACCTTGGGTTTTTGATGTAATTCTTGTCTTTGATAATCATTTAGTTCATATATTTTTCTCAAAACAAGGATTTTTTACCTATCTTTTGTTTAGGAGTGTTGTTGACCTTCTTTTCTACTGTGAAGATATTTGGTTATGATCACTAAAGATTGTGCTATCATTGACCTTGAAATCCATAAAATGTTGGAGCATGTTACTTGAGATTAAACACAGGTCTATGACTGATAGTCTCTTATTTGTTTTAAAAGTGTAATCTCTATTAGAGTCAGAGATTGATCTTCAATTTACTATGTGTAAATCTTTGGTATTTGTGATAATTTGACCATTTTTGCAAGTTTTTGTATCTTTACTTGTAGCTCATTTGTCAGCAATGTTTCTACTCTTTATATGATTAATAGTTTGTATATTTTGGTCATTATGTGTGTGTGTGCATTAGTCTCTAATAAGGATAATATTTTCTCTATTGCAGAGCCTATCTAAGAGTGTATCAAGTTTGTGCCAAATATTGTTGTCATAATACTTGGATGCTGTTGGTTGTATATAGGTATTTATAATTATAAAACTTTTTATTTTGTCAAGAATGTGTTCAAATGATAGTATAAGAAAGTTTTTACATTCATTTGAAAATTTGATTTATTTTAAAAGTACTTTCTAATGATTTTTTATATGCAATGAGTAGCCCACCAGAAGGTCTATCTTCAGTGATGTTTTGTAGTTTATAGCCTGATGAAAGCACTAGTCTGTAGTCTTTTAATAGTTTTTCACACTCTAAAAATTTACTCTGCCTAATTGTGTCCATAATCCAGGTTTCTTGTAAGCAACAAATGTCATGTTTGAAAAAGTTTTCTTCTATGAAGCTCAGTTTTGGTATAGCTACTGAATTCTTTAAAGTGATTAAGCCAGCAATATTCTAGCTACTTACTGTAAGTGTACAAAGTGTACTTTGCTTAAGTATTCCTAGGTGCTCAAGAATCTTTTTGATAGAATTATTTATTTTATATATTTCTTGAGGCCTAAGGTTTAGTTTCAAAAGGTAGTCTTTTGTGTACTGCTTCCTCCGAATAGGACTTATAGTTTTTTGTTTCTGTTAAGAAAGGATTGTAGGTCTGTTTTACATGTAGCAATATAGGAGAGGCTTAAGAAGGATAGGCTCAATAGTTTTTTATGAAAGGTACCCCTTTTCTGTAGGCAATACAAATGTTCTTCTCACCGCCTGCTTGTCGCTGCTTTAGCTCCTTGATGACATCTCACTTGAGTGCTCTTTCCCTCTCCATTAGGTTGTTTTTTATTCTAACCTTAGCAAATAGTGAGCCAGGCTCACGTAGATGTTGTAGGTTGCCAAAATAGGCATCTTTGTTATTGGGGTTCTCCAGGCAAATAGCCAGGGGTCTTGGGAATCTTCCAAAAGCTAGAGCCATCCTTCCAATCCTTTGTGTAGATACAATAGGTACCATTTCCAGCGTGATCTTAAGGCTGTCCTTTATCAGTCAGTGCAGGCTTGCCTTGTCATCAGAGTCCTCTGGCAGACCAAAAATAATTAAATAATTTTTCTTGACATTTCTGCTGTTTACTTCTTTGACAATTTCATTGAAGTTAATATTGTAAGTTAATTCCTCTTTACCACTTTCGATGCTCTCAAGCTCCTTAATCTTTTCCTCTAGCACATGGCTCATTCCATATAAGCATGGTCGTAACATGACAGGCTATTTTTACTTATAAAATAAAATCTAATAATAGAATATACTAAACCAATATTTTAAATGAAAGATTATTTTGTCTAGAATATATTTATAGAGTTTCATATAGATATCATCATTAGTATAGATGCTATTAAACCTTAAATGACACTTATGGTCGTAACGACAGGATTTTTGACATATAGAAACTAAAAGGTAAAAGTCTTATAACATTTTTCATTTTTGATATTTTGCAATACATTTTTAAAATTTGACTAAGAACATCTTTAGAAATCATACTCTTTTATTAGAATATATAAACTCAAAAGGCAACAAAGATACAAAAGAAAAGGCAGCCTTATGGTTGTAACATTATGGTCGTAACATATTTTTTTCTGTTAATTCAGTAACTTTGAGGTACTAATACATTAAAAATATAATAGATTATTTGGTCACCAATGCTTTTATCTGATGATGCAAGTACTATACTTTTATCTATAGTTTGTTTCAACCTTCAAAAGCTTTCTATTTGTTTTTAAAAGGTACAAAATCTTAATGATGTCTTTTGCTTCGAAAAATGTCCAAATTTTTACAAAAATGACTTTTTGCCAATTGATAACATACTAATCCAACATTTTATCATTTATTTATTCTTAGATTGTATATATTGCACATAAAAAACATTTGGTAAAAAAATAGGCTAATAAGGCAATGGCAAGCAAAAATATTGACTTTTTTCTATTTTCCAAATATGTCTATCTTATATGGAATGAGCCACATCAACTTTATCTCGCAGTTCTTTTAACATTTCCATACCGTTTAGGAGTGCACAAGCATGTTCCTTGCAATCTTTGCACACCCAAAGAAGTCCACTGGTGCTACCACTAGGAGCTTTAGCTATAGCAGTGAACACTCCTTTAGGAAGGCCAGAGCAGCCTTGGTGACTCCAGCGGTCACAGCTTTCACATTGTATGCCATCTTCACCATTATTGTGGCACGCAAAACATTTGTTTTCTTCTCGTTGGGCTTTTGGTTCTGGTGGCAGCGAGCTTCCTATTGGGGAGTCTAGCTCAATTGCTGGTTGGCTGCTTCTTTTTCCTCTTTGTGACATTTTGACTAGATTTCTAGAAAGGATCAAAGCAATACTTAACCATTTCAAAAACTATTACATTATTTAGGTTCAGCATCCCTTAAGATTTGCAAGGTAATTTTCTATTTAAAAAACAGAATGGCTATCACTAAAAGGGTATTTTTCTTGTCACTGAAATGACTTTTGCTTGTTACCAAAAGGACTGTCACCAAAATGTCTTGTGACTGAAATGATTATAATCCCCCTAGCTATACCTGTTAAGAGATATATAAAAACCTCATCAAAAGGAAAATATAATAGAAAAAAATTAGCTTACCATTACCATCTATAACATATCTATATAAGCTTTTATGATTCTTAACTTGAAATCATTTTTGCATTTGTGTAATACTTTAAATATATTTATTAGATAATTGTTACAATATGCAATATAACTTAACAAGTGATCTCAAATAGTAGAACTTTTTAGCTAGTATTCTTTTGCTCTTGTACATAGGTGTCACTTAGTTGTCCCTATATAAAAAATGCTTTTTAAAGTTGACACCACAACAATATCATAGCATAGGAGGGTTATTATAATATCCCATTGTTTAACATCAGATTGTTTTTGAAAATTTCTTAGTAACAAGCCTATTGACAAGCCTGCTAATAAAACCAAGCAGATACCTATTAAGCTGGAGAACTTTCATTAGAGCACACTTCTTAGTAGAAAAAAACCATGGGCTATACAGAATCACATGCATAATTGATACATTGATGACACATTTGCCATTTTTAGTGTACAGTTGTGGTTAAAGAAAAAGGTTTACTGCTCTGGGCAGAGCCCTTCATTGAAAGTTTACTGTAAACCCATATTCACTTGGCTGATGCTACACTTTGATGCCCCGTGTCTGGCTAATTGGAAGGTTGGGTTAATCAAATGCCTCCCTGCATCAAGCTTTTACGAGCTCCTTGTGTGTAGCTCATGGTTAATGAAGAATCTTCATATGAAATAGTCTTGTCGGACTTTGAATAGTACTAGTAGCAAGTAATATAGTGAGTGTTAGTAGTACATATATAAAAATAGACAAATTTGTCTCCGTCTATCGCATGCATGTGCTAGCCGGATTAACCAACAACCAACCAGCCAATCATGGGTCGCATGCACACACCCGGCAAAGGCCTCAGCCAATCCGCTCTGCCCTATCGTCGCTCTGTGCCGCTCTGGCTGAAACTGAGCGCCGATGACGTCATCGATCAGATCTGCAAGCTGGCTAAGAAGGGCCTGACACCATCGCAGATTGGTGTCATCCTGAGGGACTCGCATGGTGTCGCCCAGGCCCGCTGGGTGGCCGGCAACAAGATCCTGCGCATTCTGAAGGCCAAGGGCCTGGCCGCCAGCCTGCCAGAGGATCTGTACTATCTCATCAAGAAGGCCGTGGCCATTCGCAAGCACCTGGAGCGCAATCGCAAGGACAAGGACTCGAAGTTCCGTCTGATTCTGGTTGAGAGTCGCATTCACCGGTTGGCCAGGTACTACAAGACTCGGGGCACTCTGCCTAGCAACTGGAAGTACGAGTCGTCTACCGCTTCGACTCTGGTTGCGTAAATGACAGCTTGTTTGATTGCTCAGTAGCCAGTGATGGTTCTGACAGATGGCCGGCGAGTTTCCCAGTGTTCTTATTGTTGATTGGCTGAATTCGAGAACTCGAATAAATAAATATTAACAGCGAACAGTTGGCCAATCCCCTGTCTCTCATTTGGCGAGCCGCAGTGGCGCTCATTGGAAGAAAAATTATTCAATTGGCAAGCTTTTGTTTGTTTGTCTCCAGTGTTTTTGATGCGGAATTGGTGCTGGTTATGACTAACAGTTCGATATTGTGCTTTTTCCGTCAGATCGCATCCTGTGTTTGACTGTCTAGCACACAGCACACCTGAGTGTCAGTTGCTGGGCCAGCCTCCCAGATCCTCAGTTGCTGGGCCAGTCTCCCAGATCCTCAGTTGCTGGGCCAATCTTCCAGATCCTCAGTTGCTGGGCCAGCCTCCCAGATCCTCAGTTGCTGGGTCAGCCTCCCAGATCCTCAGTTGCTGGGCCAGCCTCCGAGATCCTCAGTTCCTGGGTCAGCCTCCCAGATCCTCAGCTGCTGGGCCAGCCTTCCAGATCCTCAGTTGCTGGGTCAGCCTCCCAGATCCTCAGTTGCTGGGCCAGCCTTCCAGATCCTCAGTTGCTGGGCCGCCGCCATCCCAGATCGGAAGGCAGATCATGGCACTGATACATAGCCTGGTCAGAATGAATCACTCTACAATGACAGTACATCTTAGTACTCGTAGTTTGCTACTGCTCGCTACTAACAGTAGTTTCTGTTCTTCAAGTCGTTTATTTTTAGACACTGGTGCTTTCCTGGCTATTGCAACGCTTGGTTAAAGTTTACCTAATTATTTTACTTTCTTCGGCTGCAAAAGTCAATAGCCGAGATGAACTAATATAAGCTAACCAAAGTAGTATCATGGGCATATCGAATGGTCGATTTTGTTGCGCTTCTTTCAAAAAAACTAACTGGGTACGGTATCTCTGATCCTGAAGCTACACTAAACTGAAGCCCCGCTCTTGTCTATCCCCCTCATCCCAAAGCGGCTGGGGGAGAGATTTTGCTGCAGAAATCAATCCCCACGGGGAACCTACCCAATGCCAAGAAAACCAGCGTACACAGTCAGTGCTGCCCCCAAGCCTTGTGTACGGATTGTACTTAGCAGCGCGTCCTTTTCCCCGCTGTAGGCAAAATGAAAGGTCTTTCCTTACCCTCCGCTCCTACCCGTGCAGACTCCACACCCTTGGGCCAGCTTTATCTGTTGGTCGAATTCCTCAACAAGAAGTTGGAAGGTGTTCTTTTCTCTGCATCTGCTAGCCGCGTAGCAAGATCCAATAAGCGAGCAGAGGTAAGCTATTGAGGTTTTCAATTAATTCGTTCTTTTTGTAATTTTGTACCTATATTCATTTTATCACGAGATTATGACACAACCCTCCCAGATCCTCAGTTGCTGGGCCAGCCTCCCAGATCCTCAGTTGCTGGGCCAGCCTCCCAGATCCCCAGTTGCTGGGCCAGCCTCCCAGATCCACAGTTGCTGGGCCAGCCTCCCAGATCCTCAGCTGCTGGGCCAGCCTCCCAGATCCTCAGTTGCTGGGCCAGCCTCCCAGATCCCCAGTTGCTGGGCCAGCCTCCCAGATCCCCAGTTGCTGGGCCAGCCTCCCAGATCCTCAGTTGCTGGGCCAGCCTCCCAGATCCTCAGCTGCTGGGCCAGCCTCCCAGATCCCCAGTTGCTGGGCCAGCCTCCCAGATCCCCAGTTGCTGGGCCAGCCTCCCAGATCCCCAGTTGCTGGGCTAGCCTCCCAGATCCTCAGCTGCTGGGCCAGCCTCCCAGATCCCCAGTTGCTGGGCCAGCCTCCCAGATCCCCAGTTGCTGGGCCAGCCTCCCAGATCCCCAGTTGCTGGGCCAGCCTCCCAGATCCCCAGTTGCTGGGCCAGCCTCCCAGATCCTCAGCTGCTGGGCCAGCCTTCCAGATCCTCTGTTGCTGGGCCATCCCAGTCTCCAAGATCCTCTGTTGCTGGGCCATCCCAGTCTCCAAGATCCTCAGTTGCTGGGCCATCCCAGTCTCCAAGATCCTCAGTTGCTGGGCCATCCCAGTCTCCAAGATCCTATGCTTCTGGGCTCCGTCCCTAATATATTCTTTCTAAAGTCTAGTACGAGTTTAAGGAATATATATAAGTAACTATTAATCTTGCATAAAAGTGCAAATTACATAGAGCTGCAACTTGAATTGGTTTGGTGTGACCAGCGGAGCATGCCACTGCACCGGATGCATGCTCAGGTTTAGCAGGTGGACTTAAAAAGTTAATTTCAGCCAGCCAACAAATACGCTACATATGGGGGTACACAGAGCCTCGAGCTAAATACGCTTTTTTCGGTTGCATTCTAAGAAAGAAAAACATTTGCATTGAAAGAAAGGATTGAGAGAAGCAGCTGCGAGTTTGCACAGAGATGATGTGCTTCTTTATGCCTTGCGGTGAGTTCTGCGCAGAGTTGTTTGCCTCCTCTGCTGAACTCAGTTTTTTTAGAGGGCTGGGGAGTGCGGAGACCAGAGCGTGGGTCAGGCTTGCATGTCGGTTGGCTCTGGACTCCTGTTTCTGTGCAGTGTAAGAAGTATACTTAAAATAGAGGTCAACTGAGCCAGAATAGAGAAGAACAAAAAGTTTTCAAGTTAAAGCAATGTAGAATATTTCTGAGCACTGCTGGAGCACAATGGCAAGAGCCGAGAGGACGATCAGGTAACAGATTTGTTAGCAAAATTCACTTTTTAAAGATGATGAGACGCTTGGGCCTAAACTTTTTGGTCAGCTCAAGGCTCGGTCTGATCCACTTTTGTAGAGAGCGAGATAAGCAGTCTTAATTAAATTCTTGAGCTCAGTTGGAGCTGCCAAAATACCTGCTTGTTTTACCTGATTTTATGTACATATCTATCTGTCTATCTATCTATCTATCTATCTATCTATCTATCTATCTATCTATCTATCTATCTATCTATCTATCTATCTATCTATCTATCTATCTATCTGTCTGTCTATCTATCTGTCTGTCTATCTATCTATCTGTCTATCTATCTATCTATCTATCTATCTATCTATCTATCTATCTATCTATCTATCTATCTATCTATCTGTCTATCTATCTATCTATCTATCTATCTATCTATCTATCTATCTATCTATCTATCTATCTATCTATCTGTCTATCTATCTATCTATCTATCTATCTATCTATCTATCTATCTATCTATCTATCTATCTATCTATCTATCTATCTATCTATCTATCTATCTATCTATCTATCTATCTATCTATCTATCTATCTATCTATCTATCTATCTATCTATCTATCTATCTATCTATCTATCTGTCTATCTGTCTATCTATCTATCATCTACATGTATCTGCAACCGCAAGAAAACGCCACCCTCTCTCAGAGTCGAAGTCCAGCCCGACGATTCGAACCCCTGTCTTCGTCGACTACGCAGCTTTTGGGGCCGCAACCTGACAGGCATGACGGAGAGCGGCATCGGGCCCGGGGCGAAGTCCCACTATTTGGACCCCAGGTCCTCCGAGCGGGGTCCCTGCTACTCGCTGACCCGCCTGTTCATGTTCATCTTCACCGGATTGTTCTTCGTGAGTTCGGATTTTTATTTAACAATTTGAAAAATTCGATGCACTGAGAAGTGCTGAGTCGTAGTTATTTAGTTTGCATGTCAAGCTGTACAAGTCACTGGACAGATAGATATATAGATAGATAGATAGATAGATAGATAGATAGATAGATAGATAGACAGATAGATAGACAGATAGATAGATAGATAGATAGATAGATAGATACATAGATAGATAGATAGATAGATAGATAGATAGATAGATAGATAGATAGATAGATAGATAGATAGATAGATAGATAGATAGATAGATAGATAGATAGATAGATAGATAGATAGATAGATAGATACATAGATAGATAGATAGATAGATAGATAGATAGATAGATAGATAGATAGATAGAAGGCAGACAAGCCGCAGTAGAAATCAAATTGCTGTCATTTATTCAGCATCCAAAGATGACGTACGCTCGCATTATCAGCTTGACAAAGGAGTCACTCTTTCTGCTTGGTCAGCGATGGGTCAGACGGGCAATGCTGACTCAGCGTATGCAGGGAATATCGATAACTAATCTCTGACATTCCACACTGCCTCCCGCCGCCTCGAATGAAGTCGAAAGAAGCATGCGCAGTTTGCGATCGAACGGTGGATCTGCAGGTGGTGGGTGGGCATTGGCTGTGTAGGCTGCGCCATGGGTTTTTAGTCTTGAATTCCCGTACGGCTTGCACTTTATTAGCCAGTTTTTTAGCCTGCCGCATTTGCAAAGTGTCTGATGGGCAGGAAGGAAACATCGTATCGGATCCGCTGTCACTTGCATATTTGCTTGTAAGTATGGAAGTAGTATAGGCTTTAGAACTGAGCGGATGCTGGGGATCGGGAGAGAGCGGGTGCTGGGGAAGGAGAAAGCGGATGTTGGGGAGGGAGAGAGCGGGTGCTGGGGAAGGAGAAAGCGGATGTTGGGGAGGGAGAGAGCGGATGTTAAGAAGGGAGAGAGCGGATGCTGGGGAGGGAAATGCATAACTGATAAACCTTGCAAATTGATGTCGATCCTTACGCAGATTCTGGGCATAGTGATCCTGGCCGTTGGCATCGCAGTCCGCACTGACGCCGACTTCAAAGCGGCCGTGTCGGACCACGCGCCAGGCGCCAATGTCGGCGCTGGACTGTTCATCTTCGTCGGCCTCGTCATGATTCTCACGGGCTTTGTCGGCTGCTTGGGCGCCGTTCGCGAGAGCCGCTGCCTTCTGTTTAGCGTGAGTGGCGTCCGTGGCTTTTTGCTGTCGTGCGCGAATAACACTACTGAGAGTAGATTAATGGCACATTGAGGTGGCGTCGGTTAAACTAAGACAACACGGAACTTTCCCGAATCTACACCAACTTGAATCTACACCAACCCGAATCTACACCAATCCGAATCTACACCAACCCGAATCTACACCAACTCGAATCTACACCAACCCGAATCTACACCAACCCGAATCTACACCAACTTGAATCTACACCAACCCGAATCTACACCAACCCGAATCTACACCAACCCGAATCTACACCAACTCGAATCTACACCAACCCGAATCTACACCAACCCGAATCTACACCAACCCGAATCTTCACCAACCCGAATCTTCACCAACCCGAATCTACACCAACCCGAATCTACACCAACTACCAGATTTTCTCTAGTCAAAAGCAGCCTCAAAAGTTGCCATATATTGTTGATAATCCGCAACTTCTTTTGCAATCGTGCAGTTTTTCCTAGTTTTATTTTTTGTCTTCATCCTGCTGGTGGCCTGCGCCATTTGGTCGGACGCGTCCAAATCAAAAATGCGCGCCTCCATCGCGGCCCGGCTGGAGGCCGGCGTTATGAATTATTATAGCGATGCTGGCAGCCGGCAGATGATGGACTCCATACAGAACAGGGTGAGCTGGGCTGCACTGCCTGTCTGTCTGCCTGTATGTCTGTCTGTCTGTCTGTCTGTCTGTCTGTCTGTCTGTCTGTCTGTCTGTCTGTCTGTCTGTCTGTCTGTCTGTCTGTCTGTCTGTCTGTCTGTCTGTCTGTCTGTCTGTCTGTCCGTCTGTCTGTCTGTCTGTCTGTCTGTCTGTCTGTCTGTCTGTCTGTCTGTCTGTCTGTCTGTCTGTCTGTCTGTCTGTCTGTCTGTCTGTCTGCCTGCCTGTCTGTCTGTCTGTCTGTCTGTCTGTCTGTCTGTCTGTCTGTCTGTCTGTCTGTCTGTCTGTCTGTCTGTCCCTTACCACTCCTGACCCGATGTTACGCAGTTTCGCTGCTGCGGCTCCCTGGAAGGCGCCCTGGACTATCAGAAGCAGCAGCAGCCGCTGCTCGCCCGCGCCGGAGTGCCGGCCTCCTGCGGCGCCCGGAGCAGCCAGGCGGAGGGCTGCTACTTCAGTATTGTGCAGCAGCTGGACGCCCAGATGACAAAAATTGCTGCAGTTGGAGTCACCGTCGCCCTTGTTATGGTGAGGCGGATGTTGGGGAGGGAGAGAGCGGGTGTTGGGAAGGGAGAGAGCGGGTGTTGGGAAGGGAGAGAGCGGGTGTTGGGAAGGGAGAGAGCGGGTGTTGGGAAGGGAGAGAGCGGGTGTTGGGGAGGGAGAGAGCGGATTTTGGGAAGGGAGAGAGCGGATTTTGGGAAGGGAGAGAGCGGTTGTTGGGGAGGGAGAGAGCGGATTTTGGGAAGGGAGAGAGCGGGTGTTGGGAAGGGAGAGAGCGGTTGTTGGGGAGGGAGAGAGCGGATGTTAGGAAGGGAGAGAGCGGGTGTTGGGGAGGGAGAGAGCGGATGTTGGGAAGGGAGAGAGCGGGTGTTGGGGAGGGAGAGAGCGGATGTTAGGAAAAGAAAGAGCGGATGTTAGGAAAAGAAAGAGCGGAGTTGTGCCAGAAAGGTGATAGTACGTCTCTAGCTTGAAGCTTGGATAATTGAAAGGGGGGATATTGTAATAAATATTTATCCTGACTACAACTGAATCCCGCAGATCATTGGCATGGTGCTGTCCCTGACTCTCTGTTGGCACGTGATGGAGGCTCCATGAACTGGCGTGTTTAATTTTTCACTGTAACTCGAATCTATCACACATTTGGATTTGCGCAACTTAGAATAAGCAGTTGATTAAGTAGTATAATTTGCTTTTTGTCACGTTTTTTAACTAAGCCTGTTTTGTAACCGCCCGCCTTTTAGCTCTGTGTATTTTATAAAGATATTTCTTTTTGCTAATAATATAGAAACCGTTTTGCTTCCTATTGGTGCAATAATATTTAAGCTACCGGCAAATTACCTTTTTATAGTAGTATGTAGCGGGCATAGCTATGACTGAAGTTTATAGTTTTTTTCAACTGTCTTGCATGCGATTACAATTAGTGTTTTAATGTTAATTTTGAAATACAAAGCAAGTGCTTCAATATCGTTTGCTCGCCTCGGGACCATTGTTCAAAATGTCTATGGTATTGATAATTTAGTTCAAGGCAATGACCGGTCATTGTTTGGAATTTTTAGAAGTGGTATAATTTTTCAAGTTAACGCGTATATTTTAAACTTAACATATAACAATCAAAAGCACACTTTTAGCTATAGTTAATTCGTCGCACAAATGTCTCACCAAATTTAGTTGAACTTGCATTGATTAAAGGTGCATCCATTGAAACTGAACTTAGCCACAGGGTTGTCGTGACTATCGTAGTTTCTCACTCGCTAGGAAATTAAGGAAGCGTTCACCGTGAATGTACATCTGCTTCCTCGTTTCGGCAGGTAAGCTTTCAATTTCTACTCGATCCATCTCGTTAACATCAAGTTTCTCGCCATCTAGGCACGGCAGTTCATCGTTAGAACGATCACTTTGAATGTAGTCAAGGAACGCGGCAAAGTCGTCGTCGCGTCGGTCGATGTTTGAAGTCTCGGAAATAAAGTTCAGTTCGAACGAGTCGACATTGCCTAATTCGTCGATATGCAGATTGCGCCAATTGATTGGAAAATGAATGCCTTCCATTCTATCGCGACTCTATGAAATTGATTCTACTCGCCCGATGAACAGCGACTCTTTCGTCTTGACCATAGACATATCATTCTCTATGATTTCGTGTGTTCTGCCGTTGTCTGGAACTGAACTAACTGATTTTTTCTAACCCTTGGCTTTTACCATAAACGTGGCAGATATTAAGATGTGGGTGAAATCCACACCCCCATTTCCGTCCCCCACCCACTTTGATTTCTAACCCCTAGCTGACAATTTGGACAATGATGTCGTCTGGAATTGAGATTTCAGTTAATGGTCAAATTGACACTCGCGCTACGCACGCTCGTCGTTATTAACTGAAATCTCAATTCCAGACAACCACCCATTAAATGCAGCCTCGGACATTCTAACCACAGAATGCGAATTAAACGGCGTTTATTATTTACTTAATCCAAGATACGCTTTCCAATGTAGCGGAGCTTTTGTCTATGGCAGCAAGGCTGGCGCAGTGACATTTAATTTGGTCCAACAAGCATCAATTTGATCCAAACGCGCGTGAGCCATTCGGCAAGCTCTTGCCTTCTAGCAACCGTCTGCAGGTTGTTGCGCACCGCTGGAATGTCAGCGCGTCTAACCAACAATTTTCAGTCGCTTTTCCAGAGCTCTGCTGATAGTCGAAGTCCGATGGCCAAATGGAACTGTCCTTCAACTTCTGCTGCATTTTCTGCAACGTCAACAAAGGTTTCGTCTCAATTGCAGAGTAGCAGTTGGACCTGAGGCTCTGGCAATCTTGCAATGTCCTTTTGGTGTTCACCTCTATCGAGTGCTTCGATCACAAGCCAATGGCATTCGTTCGACAGCCTAGCATATGGCTAATCTTGCTTCTCCTCCGCAGCAGTTGCAGATGAAGCTATGAACTAAATTGATGCTTGTTGGACCAGATTAAATGCCGTTGTGCCAGCCTTGCTACCATAGACAAAAGCTCCATTACTTTTGCAAACATATCTTGGATTAAATTCAATGCGCGGAAGCCCAAATGGACTGAAAAAAGCTATATAATAGTTTCATAGTAATTTATATTATCAGGATTTTAAGAACGTCTCTCAGGACGTCAAATTTGAGTTATCTGTAAACATGGGGTCTGCAGGGCAGAGGTGCTGCTATTTTATTTGGTTTTTAAACTTTTTGACTGACGCCAATTGGCACAGTGATCCTACTATTTGCTTGGATACGGCTAACTTTGAGACATTTTGGCGGTTATGAGGAATCCTGTAGGATGTCGCGCTGAGAGTCCGCCGTTCGTAGTCTGTCATTTTTCGCGGTACCATAGCTCATACACGCACTATTATAATTTGCCCATTTCTACAACATCGATCAACAGATTAAAGCCAGTATATGTACAATAAAGCTAGAAGTGTACATACACTGGCTGTATTGTCTATGGCAAAGCCAGCTAAAATCTTGACACAGAAGTGTAAAGTAACGATAGATCTTCAAAACTTTGCTGTAGAGTCTATGGTAAAAAGCATCGTCTAACTTTTTTCCAACTCCGTATTTACTTAAAGGTGGTTAACTATACTATCTGAATCCACTGTTTCAATTCAACTAATAAACTGCTTGTTATACGACGTAAATGAAAATAGAGGAGAACTGAATGCCGTTATCGACGCGGAAAAGTAGCCGATCAGGCAGATTGACAGCCTATTGGCTAGCTGTGTGTATTGTACACCAACTGGTTCTGTTCAAGCCAGTTCTCGCCATTCGATGCTTCAAAACTTCAATAGGTTCAACGGCGCACGACGTTGATTGCGGGCCTCTGGCCAGAGCCTGTCGAACCATTGTGAAGCCGTATAAGACGCAAAATAATAGCGCCGTGACCAATTGCATCGACAATCAGTTTTTCGGCAGGTACATCTTCGACTGCGCTGTAGAGTGCCCGTTGCGGAAGCAGGATCAGTACTGGAACGAGATGGAGTGTTGCACAAGCAACATGTGCAACACCGCTGCCACCCTGATGTCTCGGAGATTTTGCTACATTTCTAAGGGTGAAAATTCTACAGCGAATGATGATATCAAGGTACGTGATCCCATGCGACCTGTATTGTTCTGAAGCATCCCGTTTTTCTCCAAGATTAATGAAATTAAGAAGAGTATATGCTCGTAACTGCATCAACGATTTGAGTCATTGTTTTCTATTTAAGTTAATGTCAATTATACAAGGAAGATGGGAGTTGAGAATACAGGAATTCCCATTAGAGAGGATATGGGAATACAAGGATCAGAGAGGGGAGATGGGAATACAGGGATCAGAGATAGATGGGAATACAGGGATCAGAGATAGATGGGAATACAGGGATCAGAGAGGGGAGATGGGAGTACAGGGATCAGAGAGAGGAGATGGGAATACAGGGATCAGAGAGAGGAGATGGGAATATAGGGATCAGAGAGGAGATGGGAATATAGGGATCAGAGAGGAGATGGGAATATAGGGATCAGAGAGGGGAGATGGGAATATAGGGATCAGAGAGAGGAGATGGGAATATAGGGATCAGAGAGGAGATGGGAATATAGGGATCAGAGAGGGGAGATGGGAATATAGGGATCAGAGAGAGGAGATGGGAATATAGGGATCAGAGAGGAGATGGGAATATAGGGATCAGAGAGGGGAGATGGGAATATAGGGATCAGAGAGAGGAGATGGGAATATAGGGATCAGAGAGGAGATGGGAATATAGGGATCAGAGAGGGGAGATGGGAATACAGGGATCAGAGAGAGGAGATGGGAATATAGGGATCAGAGAGGAGATGGAATACAGGGATATTAGAGAGGAGATGGGAATATAGGGATCAGAGAGAGATGAAAATGCAGAAGTGTAATAGAAAAGATGCCGAATGCAGAGAGGAGACTTGTGCCCTAGACTAAAGTCTATATGAATCAGATTTCTACACGCTCACACAGCCCTGCAATCAGCCGAAACGCTGCGGCGTGAACCTGAAGACCGATGAGACGCGGTGTCTAGAGGAGGCGCAGTGCAACGAAGCGGATTGGAAATGCTGTTCCGGAGAGGCCTGCCTAAGCAAATGGGGCGTGGAGAAGGTGAGCAGCCGCTTAGTCGAAGACGAGAGCAGCGGAGTTGGACGCTTATTGGTGTCCCTGTGGATTGTCGCGATGGCCTCCGTGGCGCAGTACCCTCTCTTCTGCTGCACGGCTGTGCTGCTTGGTTAAACAGTGCTGTTTGATTAATAAAAACTCTTTAGAGAATACGTTAACAAACCTGTTAATAAACTGCTTGTCAGATATCGGTAATTAAAATTTCAAAACATAATCACCAGCTTTAGTTATAAGCAAGTTGCCGACAGCAAAAAAATAGGCAGAGTTGTGTTACTTATTTTGTTCAAAGTTGATGCGCTTGTACAGGCGTGCGATAATTGATCAGTACTATGGAACACCTCCCAGTCTCTCAGCTGTCTGTCCTTCAGCCTGTCTCTTGGCCTGTCTGTCTGTCCTTCAGCCTGTCTCTTGCCTGTCTGTCTGTCCTTCAGCCTGTCTCTTGGCCTGTCTGTCTGTCCTTCAGCCTGTCTCTTGGCCTGTCTGTCTGTCCTTCAGCCATACAAGTGAACGCAAGGCGGACGAGCTTCAGCCTAGGGGGCAGGTCCAATCTAGCTCAGCCAATGAGAGAGCAGTAAGGAGAGAGGTCAAAGTCAGATGGACGAAAACTCAGCCTAGAGGGCAGGCCTAATCTAGCTCAGCCAATGAGAGAGCAGTAAGGAGAGAGGTCAAAGTCAGATGGACGAAAACTCAGCCTAGAGGGCAGGCCTAATCTAGCTCAGCCAATGAGAGAGCAGTAAGGAGAGAGGTCCAAGTCAGACGGACAAAAACTCAGCCGGCCCAATCTAGCAGCCAATGAGAGAGCAGTAGGGATGGAGGTTAGGCGGACACGCGGGAAATTGGAAAGCCAAACTGTTTATCGGTCTGGCTGGGGACTGGCGCTTTAAAAGCTTTAAATATCTTGTAAAATTTAATATGTTTTTCAGTCCTTCAAATATAAAATCAAAAACGCCATTTTTGCTACTAAAAAGAGTAGATATCTAGCTATTTTAGTAAGTAGTAATAATCGATAATGTTGAATAATTTTCAGAACACTTACAAAAAGATTTAAACGCACGGAAAAAAGTTTCAGTTGAAAATTAATGGTTTATTTTTTACTATTAAATATATCACCATGACGCTTAGCGAAAGTCCTTTATAATAGTGGCAATCAACTAATTAATTTTATTTAAATTAATTAACAGGCCTGCTTTATAGTGCAACTATACGTCATATTTATTCATTTATAAAATAACTAATGAAAGTAAAATAACAAAAGTTGCCAGGAACAATTTTCATGTGTTTAGTTAACGCACTTTTCTATCGAATGAATGCAACGAGCAGATTGTCGAGCAAATTTGTTTTCATTTCTATTTAACAGCAACAACAAGTGCATCAGTTTTTGACAAATTTGCTCTACTGTATAAATTTTAAAAGCAAGTTTTCTACTGTATCAGTCAGCTCCATGGGCGCGGTGTCACCAGCGCTGAATCGGAAATCCAATTCTTATACGGCATTAAATACTCCAAAATATACATTAGGCGAAAGTTTTAAAAAATGCACACACACTCGCCTATGATACTACTCAGCTACTTAGTAATATAATATAATATAATACAGATACATTTTAAACACAAAAAATATGATTATTTATAATTAGAGGTAAAAAATAAATTGTTAAGAACGCTTCGGAAGAGGATGCCGCAGTCAAAAGTTGGCGTTCACCTGCCTCCAGTTCTGGAGTTCGAGTCAGCCACGTCAGGCCTCGTACAGTCCTTCACCGGAGGTGGCGCAGGCGGGCTGCACGTACCAGACTCGGTCTGTCAGGTGCTGAGGCTGAGCCTGTCCTGGATCTCGTTTGGTCTCATGGCTGCAGGGGTTGAGTAGCATTAGTGTGAGCATAGAATGGCATTAGGTTCAGTATATAATAGAACATCATTAGGTTCAGTATATAATAGAACATCATTAGGTTCAGTATATAATAGAACATCATTAGGTTCAGATTAGAAAAACTTTAGGTCCAGTATATAATAGAACATCATTAGTTCAGTATTAGAAGAGCATTAGGTTCAGGATTAGAAAGAGCATTAGGTTCAGTATTACAACGGATTAGGTTCAGCATTAGAATAACACTAGCAATCTAGCGCGGCC